>PVKN010035649.1:0-11592 GCA_004027915.1 Capromys pilorides | reverse complement strand
GCAGTAACTTAAGTTACATTAGAAGCAGCACAAATCTAAAAGACAAGAATGACAGGCATTCCAAGCCTAATTTTAGTGTTACCCATTGCTATCCTAGTGTAAAAAATATTTTGGTGGTTCTTAGGATCATTATCTAGTTCATCCTGTGTATATAAGTGCTCCTGCCATGCTTCCTATCTTTCTTCTTGCAGTCACTTCATTGTTTAACACTTGATTTCCATTCAGCTGTGTTATGCCTTTCCTCTGTTTGAAGGAAAAGTTAGGTTCGATTTGTTTGACTTCTCACTCCATGTACTTTCTTTAGAACAAGTATTGGCTTTGAGCTAAAAATCTTTTGTTTCTTTTGTCACTCTGTGTGTCTGTGGAAGAGTCCTCTCTCCAATTGGATTAATGTGAGATGGAAACGGCAGATTTACCTGCAGAGGAGGAAGATTTATAATCTTTATGGCACAAGCACATTCTCTGAATGTACAGTAGTACGTGAAATCGCAGTAGGGAAACTTGATGCTGCCACTCCTACCAATAAGGTCTGCATCATGATCTGTGGAGTGACTAGAGGCTTTGAGCTGTGTTTACCACTGCAGGGTGTGAGCATAATTTGGAATCATGCTCAGTGACTCTAACTACACAATGGTAAACCTGAACTCATGCAGTGAGAGAGCTCTTTCCTACACTGTTAAAGCCAAATGCTTTTTATTTTATTTTTATTTTTTTCCTTTTTGACACAGGAGCAGCAGCTATGACTATCTTGTAGAATTTATTCTCTCAAATTTCAGGTCACCCTAGGTTCTACCTCCTCGGCTTTTGAATGCGGAAGAGGTGGCTAAGTTGTTATGGGCCTCAAAGCCTCTGGCACTTTTAGGATTCCCCCTCATTGATAGAGGTTGACATCAGTGAGGAAAAGTTTCCTCAGTCAAGAGCATTCAGAGTCCCTGACTGTCTCAAGCTACAAAACCTCAAGAAATCTGCCCAGGAGGTGGTAATGGAGATGACAGGGGGTGGTACTGACGTTGCCTTTGAACAGGTTGGACTCATGCATACCATGGCAAGTGATCTTGCATGGTGTGTGGTCCTGGGGCACAATGAGGGAGCTGCTGTCAGCATGCACATTACATCAACTTTATAAAGACATGAAGTTACTTTATTTTTGTTTTATTTTGTTTAGGGGAGATTGGAGCAATTTTCTTTTATGCTGGGAATTAAACTCAGTAAATAGCACATGTAAGCACGTATTCTACCATTGAGTTAAACCTACTTTTGATAAAATTACTACCATTACCTTTGGTTTGGGCACATATTATGTGCCTTACACTGTGCCAATACATTCTCATTTTTCATCCCGCTAAATTCATGTATTCCCCTTTCTAGGTAAGTGGTAATAATATCCATATTTTAAACATTAAAAACCTTAATCACATTGAATTTAAGCAGTTTGTTCAGGCTATCATTGTGCGTGCACTCATACTTTTTCATTCCGTGGTATTTCTACCGTATTGTTATCCTGAGAATACGTTTTAGAATTGTGAGTATGAAGATATTGGGCAACTGAGAAGCTAATGTTCTACTTCTGGAATTAGGCTGCAGCTTTGGAATCATGCCAGTCTTAGATTGGAACCTCCAAATATACTAGTCAAAACAATCTTTTTTGTGTCTAAAATAATTATCTTAGATATTTTATGACAGTGATGATATATATTAAACAACATAAAATATTTGTAGTAAGGGCTCTAATAAAGAGACCAACTGTCTTTTTAAAAGGAGTTCAGGGCTAGTGATATGGTTCAGCGGTCTAAAGCGCCTGCTTAGGAAAGCTTAGGCAACCGTATTGAAAGCAGTTGGATCCCCAGCACCACAAGTTGTACTAGCCCCACCCCTAGGGCAGGCTGAGCCAGCCATAAAAAAAAAAAAAAAAACTTCAAGTTTACTTTTGAGGCCAATTTTAATTAATATTTTATTTATGGCCTTAGATAAAGCATTAAATGTCTACAAAGAACTGTCTATAAAGAAATAAAATGATTTAAGCTCAGCTTTGCCACTTTCTAAATGTGTGTTCCTGCCTTAAAATATGCATAACATTTGCATTAACCAAGTGCGGAAGATGACAGGCATATAGGCAACTGTCTTGAGAGAACATTTTATGAAGAGCCAGGGACGTTCTACTCCATGCAAGGCCACAGAGTGATGCCCTAGATCTACAAGGAGGCAAAAGGAACAAAGTGGAAATTAGGGGCCTAAGCTTGATTATGGTTTTCACAGGCAGGAACAGATAATAGAACAGTTTGAAAATTTTGCTGGGTGGCCCCTACTTATCTGTTAATTGGCCCTGAGGTGATGTAGGGATGAGGACACTGTCTCCACAGCCTGATAACAGGAGGAAGTTATAGAGAAAAGGGACAGTATGTTCTTGATACTGGTATGTTTGTGAATCAAAAGTGTGCCCCTACATAAATTCTCTGGTATCTCTAAGAATTCATTATCCTTGGAAGACAGAGTCCCACCCTTGGTCCTTAGGGACATGTAATGCACAAGTATTATAAAATATAGAAATTAGAAAACATTACTAATATAATCAGTAAAAAATATTCATCCTCTGTAAACTTCAATTTCTTCCAATTTATACAAATAGGAAAGATAGCCCATGGGTACCTTACTCCTGGTGATCAAATAGTAGAGAGGACTCAAGACCTAGGCATGGTAGGGTATCGAACCACCCTTCAAACACATTTACAAAGTAGATTTATTTCAGAGACTGAAATGTGAGGTGTGTGGAGCAGATATACCTGGAAGCTTTAATGGAGGAGGCTAAAGTTTTCAGGGTCTCAGGCACATAGCAAATACATGCATAGGTTCCCCAGAGGATAATCTCCTAAGTATACTATTCAGTGTAAGCATGTACTCATCTTTTCCATGTTAGCCACCCAGGTCATGCACTCTACTGCGTCTTCCCCTGTTCTGACCCTATAAGCCCATAGGAGAAAGATCCAATTGTGTGCATAGTGGAAGGCAAGCATGTATCACTAGCTCTAAAAAAACACCAAAATATTCTCCACTTGTTAACAGTGGATTAGAAATACTAACTTTGGGGGCCGGGAACATAGCTCAGTGGAATAAGTGCTTTCATGGCAAGCGCAAGGTCCTGAGTTCAATGCCTGGTACCATCAAAAAATAAAAAATAAATAAATAAAAAGAAGAAAGAAATACTGGCTTCATGGGAAAAGAGAAGCATGCTGAACATTTGCAAAACTCACAGTGTATGAGACTAGGCCAATGTTTCTTAGGTACAAATAATGTACATGAGAAAACCTAAATTAAAATTAACACACCACATAGATTTTCATGAATATTCACTTTATCAATCATGAAAAGAAATCTAAAGACCAAAGTCAATAAAATTGTAGAAATAAAAAAAAAGATGCATGCAATTTTTTAAAAAATTGAGATAATCATGAGTGCTATTGAGAACATGCTTTTATTTATGTGCTGGCTATTTTTTCATAGTTAACATTCAAGAACATAACAGCTGCCATTCCTGCCACTCACATTAACTATGCCTAACATTGTGGTAATAGCTGTCACTAATTTTAAGCAGTTATCTGCTGGCCAAAGTGGAAAAAGGTGACATTCATGGTACAGGGTCTTGTAGATGAATGGGTTACTGAGTTTATGGAAGCCGTGGAGAAGAGGTGGTCCTGGTCATGTTACTTAGCTTCGACTTTCCATCTGCACAGGGGAGAGGAGAAAGATGGGGTCATTATAAGCCCACCAGGCCCAGAGACCAGAGACATGCAGCCCTCTAAAACACAGTGGGTTGGTCACTACCAGTGAGCGAGCATTCTACGCATGTGTGTGAATCTTTCCCAGAAGACACAGCACATACCTGAATGTCTTCAAGTAGCCATATTTCCATTGCAAAAGTAGGAATTTTGAAGCATGCCAAATATTGTACGCATTACATGTAAAGTGTTGACTGATAATGTGGTGTGTTTAAATTTTAAGAAATCATAGAAAATACTTATTACCTTTAGTTTGCATCAAAACCTTCTCCCTCACTTTAAACACACTTACCCCACTGATTTTAGCTGTGCTCTTGTGGCTGCTTCCATGTCCTGAGTCAATACATCTTCTTGAGCAACAAGCAGCTCAGGAGAAGAAAAGGCTGCCAGCAAGAAGCTGAAATAGCGTTTCCTAACGGAGCAAGATCTCATGATTGACAATCTCTTGCCAAAGCAGAAGTCGCAATCTGAGAGTCAAGGTCTGTGCAGATGTCACTGGGTCATCATGGCCATTCACCTTCAGGCAGTGAGGGTAGTAGACCTCCTTCTACTTCAGACAGGTCTGTACTTTCTACCCAAGTGAACGTGGCAGGGTGAGAGCCTGTCTTGATATACTGCACCTACTTGGTGTCTGGACCATTGCTTTCATTCATACGCTGGGACCAAGTGGACCCTGCATAAGTATCAATGTTCCGATATATTTATCAAGTCAGTTGGATAGTGAGTCACTTATCAGAAAGAAAGGCATTATCAGCTAAATGGGAGAATTCGTCAAAGAGATGTGTCCTTGATTACTGAGAATGTAAGCATGGGTAATAGTGACCTCTACTGTTAAAGTACTGAAGTTCTGGTATTATCCAGTTTTACCAAAAATTCATTTACCTCAATATTAACGTTATGCCAGCTAAGGCCATAAGAGGGCCAACAGGAGCCTCAGTCCCTACATCTGCTCTACCACCATCACCAACACACACACACACACACAGAGCCACAAAACACACAACTATGAAGAACAATAGGATTTGAAAATCAAAATATCCAAGACTTCATTTGGGAGTGTTTCACGATCCTCCCTTGCTTTTATATTGCAGTTCCAATGAGACCTTTCATAGTTTCCTACTTTTAAAACATAAGTATACAGATCTTTATTTCCTTATGAGGAAGTAAGGTGAGTCACTTTTGTCATTGTAGGAATATGTCCTCTCATGGCTCTGTGCGATTCCTGGATCAGATGGCTAACTGAGCTGTCCGAGGAAGCTGCACTACTGAGTAGGAACCAGGTAGGCGAGAGGACAGTCACTTGCCCTGGGGCTCATCACACTTATTCTCTGTGTCATACTATCCTCGCGTCATTCTGTTATGTCTGTGGACAACTGCCAGCCTCTCTGAAGTAAGTTTTAGAATGAGATAGGGCAGAAATAAATGAGGATGTATTGATTATTATGACTGTTCTACTAACCTGTTTTGAGACTGTTGCATTGCTACTTTATCTTTATTCTCATTAAAATGAATAAACACATATACAAATAAATATAAAATATGTACAAATATATACAAACTATATACAAATAAAAGACTTACCACGCATTTCTGAGCCAGACTCAGAACCTGAGAAGTGGGAGACGCCATCCCTGGTTATCCTGAAAATTGCCTTAGCAAGATGATCTGGTTGAGACTAGGGAGAACCATGTGACAGCATAGGTCCCACATGAACAAGGAACAGATGAGGAACAGGTAACACTAACGTGTTCTTCAGGCTTTCAGACGTGGGTGCTAATGGAGGACAGTAGAGATAGGGCTAGAGGTATCAAGGGACTAGATGCACAATTATGCACCTGAACACAGGGAACATGGTGACAGGAAGCAGAACCCTGACTGCCCATGGGCAGTAGCACAGTAGGCTCAATGTCCTGCTCTAGCACCAACCCTCTCCCCTCTAGTTTCAGTTGTAAATTCTAAAGCCTAGGAACCAGCATACACAGGAGAGAAACTTTTGCCTCCTGGAGTACTTTCAGGGTAGAGATTTAGGCAGGCTGGAGACAGGAACTTTGTGTATTTGGTATAGGATTTCACCATGCAGCTCAGACTCATAGTGGTCCTCCAGTTTTCAGTCTCCCCAGTGCTGGGATTACAGACATGTACCACCATGTCTGGACTTGGTAGCCAACTCAGCATGCCCAGGTCAGGGCTGGAGCTGCACGTGGTGCTAGGGATCAGACGGCAGTGCCTGCATTTGCCTAAGTGGGCAATTATTCCAACAAGCTATCTCGCCAACCCTGGAAACAGGAACTTCAAAAGATAGCAACAGACACATCAATCAAAAGTTTCAAGGGCTGGCCAAATAGCTCAGAGGATTAAAGTGCCTGCAAGAAGGCGCAGGGGCCGGGTGTGGTGGCGCATGCCTGTGATCCCAGCACTTGGGAGGCTGAGGCAGGAGGATTGATGCGAGTTCGAGACCAGCCTGGGCTACAAAAGTGAGCTCAAGGCCAGCCTGAACTGCATAGTGAGACCCTTTCTCAAAAAGACAAAGAGGAAGAGGAAGAGGAAGAAGAAGAGGAAGAAGAAGGCAGCGGCACAGGGGATAGTGGTTCAATCCTTGGGCCTGCCTTGCCGGCCCTGCCCCCGGGGCACACTGAGATGGCAATTGAGACTGGGCATGGTGGCATGCGCCTGTAATCCCAGCTCTTGGGAGGCTGTAAACAGGCGAATCACTATGAGTCCAATTTAGTAGTGAGACCCTGAACACTTTGTAGACCCTGCCCCCCCCCCAAAAAAAAAGCTTAAATTAAAGCGTATGTGATAGTGTGCACCTGTCCTCACAACAGCACCCTTGGAGGCTGAGGCAGGAGGCTAACAAGAATGAGCCTAACCAGGGAAACTGAGGGGCTTTCTGAAAGCCTGTCTAAAAATAAAAGGAGGCTCAGAATGCCATTCAGTGTGAAGGCCCTCTGTTCAATCTTTAGTACAAAAAAATAAACTAATAAGCTGGGAGTGGTGGCTCATGCCTGTAATCCCAGCACTTGGGAGGCTGAGACAGGAGGATCAGGTGCGAGCTCGAGACCAGCCTGGGCTACAAAAGTGAGTTCAAGGCCAGCCTGAACTGCATAGCGAGACCCTGTCTCAAAAAGACAAAAAATAAAAAAGCTAATAAAATTTTAAGGGATGTTGGTCAGTTCACATAGTTCCCACTAGAGGGCGAGAAGCTCCCATCTTGGAGAAGAATGAAACTGTAGGAGTGTTTGGGCTGGACCTTTGCCCTGTCCTTCAGAAGAATTTCTTATGATAATCAAGTAGCTCTGGGCAAGGCCTTACTGGTAGGCCTGAGACTCCAAGTGACAACTGATGCTGAGACTTTGGTTGTGACCTCTACCAGAAGCACAGGATCCTGGGCACTGGGCCCAGCCACACAGTGGGGCTTGAGACCCTGGGCAGCAGTAGAAACCAGCCATATGCCCTGTCTGGCCTGAGAGATGACCATGTGATTAGATGTGTTTCTCAACGTGACTCAGGTGGCGGACTCTGGGCCTGTCCAGGCTGGACAGTGCAAGGAATTCTTCTTGCTTCCCTCTGACCAATCTGGAGACACACAGTGCTGAAGGGGGCCTTCCCAACTTCATCCTGTCATTCCCAGGCACGACACTTCTTAACCTCTGGACCAATGGTTTGGGGCTGGGCTAGCTGGAGGCTGACATTTAGTGTGGAACTCTGTTGAGACCCAATGTCTTCTCATGGCCTGGGGTGGAGGTGGCTCAATGGATATCACTGTTATGCAAAATTGTGTAGCTGAGCATCTCATAACTCTTCCTATCTTAAGGGAGCAGTGGTTTCCTCAGAGTTCTGCTTAAAAATCATTTTTAATGACTTCTTAGTGAAAAATTAACTGATATGAAACATAAATGAAAGATTTCGGCTTCTTTCAAAAATTATTTTAATTCACAAATTTTTGTCCTCCGGGATTTTCTTTAGACTTCCCCTACCTCTGTGAGCTTCTAGTTGCTGGTTAGGGTTCTCCAGGGGCTTCTTGTTGGACCAGGCATAGAGCCTCTTAGCTCCTCTGTCCTTTCCAACTCCCAGGATGGATCACGATCTTGCTTGACCAAGTGGCTTTTTATAGAAACAGGGGAGATTTTTCTTTTGGTGGCCTTCTTTTTTTAGTACACTGTGTAGTGGTCTACTGAGGTCTAACTATCCTCTTGCACAAGAAGTTTGGTGACTCACTGAAGCTGTAGGATCTTGTAGAAAAGGTCCTCACTTGTCCTGGATCCCTTTTGACCCACAGGGTCACAGATAACTTACTTAGTGGCTTCTCAGCCTCAATATTTTTACTCTGGTCTCCAAACTACAGTTGAACAACCAGAAGGATAGTACTGCCAGCATAGTAATGAGAGTAGCAGGTTTAATAATCTATCAAATACTTTGAAACAGAACAATTTTCAAGCTGTACAGAGAGAGCAGGAGATTGACATCATCATGATATTTGGGCAAAAATAATGAAATCATTGTATTAAACCTGTGAATGTTGAACCGAAAAATCTCCTTGTCAGTTATAGACCCTGCTCTGTGCAGCCTTCTCTCTTCCTACACAGCCTTTTCCCTTCCTACACCACACACACCCCTCCCACTCACAGGTGTAGAGCACTCTCCTCCCCTGCTGTGCGCACATCTCTGTCCCTGCATGAAATATGAAGAAGCCCTATTCCTTTCTCAGCCGTGCACAAGTCTCTTCCTCGCTGCTGTTTGTACACCCTGTTTTGTCAAGGTCCTTTCTCCTTGCTGTCTACAGAAACCCTTTTCTCCGTGCATTGTGCAGAGCACTCTTCCTGAGAAGAGTACAAAGTCCTCTTGTCCCAGCTGTGTCCCAGCCCTCTGTGTCCCTGCTGTGCAGAGCCCTCTTCCGCCAGCCTATGTGCAGAGGCCTCTTCTCCCTGACACGTGTGGAGGTCTCCCATCACTGTTGTATGCAGAGCCCACATTTCTTTCCTCTCTCTGCAATCCTCTTCCTCCCTGTTGTGGCAGAACCTTAACATTCATCTCCCTGTGCACAGGCCTCTTCCTCCATGGCCTGTCCAGAGCCATCTTTCTCTGCAATGTGTGAGACCTCTCCATCTCTTTCCTGTGTAGAACTTTCCAACTCCTGCCCTGGACAGAGTCCTCTCTTTCCTTGCTCTGTGCAGAGCCCACCCCTTCCCTGGTCTGTGCAGAGGTCTCTTACTCCCTGAAGTCTACATAGCCTTCCTCCTTTTTCCTGTATACAGAACCCTCTTCCTCTGTGCCACGTGCAGAGAACACTTCCTCCTTGTGGCATCCAGACCCCTCATCCTCACTGCCTCCTCCAGAGAGTGCTCAGTGTGTACCATGTGCAGAACCGCGTACTTCCTTGCTCTGCACAGAATCTGCTTTGTCCCTATCCTATACAGAGCCTTCTCACTCTCTGTATTGTGCAGAGCCCTCTTCCTCCCCCCCATGCAACACCCTCCTCCTCCCTGCACAGTAAAGGACACACTTTCTCCTTGCTGTGTACAGAATCCTCTCCCTCCCATTCATGTGCAAAGACCTTTTCCTTGCTGTACTTTGCAGAGCTCTCTTCTGTTAGCTGTGCGCAGAGCACTCTTCCTCCCTGGTGTGCACAGTGCACTCTGCACCCCTGCCCTGTGTACAAGCTGCTCTGTCTCTTCTGTAGGCAGAGTCCACTTCAACCCTAAACTCCACGGAGTCCTCCCCCCACCCGCACTTTGTAGAGTGCTCCTCCACATGGATTTTGATGCCGAGGCCTTTACTGCTGTTTTCAGTGCTCCCTGGTAAAGCCCTCTCACACCCTTGTGTTTCACAGCTCTCTTCCTCCATTTCCCGCACAGAAAGCTCTCTCTCTCTCTCTCTCTCTCTCTCTCTCTCTCTCTCTCTCTCTCTTCTGTCTCTCTCTCTCTCTTCTGTCTCTCTCTCTCTCTCTCTCTCTCTCTCTCTCTCTGTTCCTCTGTGCCCTGTCCTCCCCTTCCCTTTGCAGAGCCATCTTTCCGCCCTGTCCAGTCTCCCTCCTCCCTGCTCTAAGCACAGCCCTCTTCCCTCTGCTTTGGGAGCACTCTCCTTACCTTCCCTCTGCAGAGCCCAGTTTCTCTCTTCCATGTTCAGTGCACAGCCCTTGTTGCCTGCCTTTACAGAGCTCTCTACTCTCCTGCGCTGTGAAGAACCCTGTGCTCCCTGAAGTGTGCATAGCCCTCTTCCTCCTGGCTGTGTCCAGAGCCCTTCCTTGCCTGCACTTTGCAGAGCCCTCTCCTTTCCTGCCTGTCTTAGGGAACCATCTTCTCTCTGAGTATAGACCACTCTTCCTCCATGTTGTCTACATAGCCCTGCCCCTCCCTGCTGGATCTCTTTTCCTCTCTGTCCTATGCAGGGCCCTCTTCCTTCCTTCTCTATACAAAGCCCTCTTCCTTGAACCTGAATAAAGAGCCCTCTTCTTCCTTGGTGTCCTGCTTTGAACCATCTTTTCCCTGCTCTGTTGTGAGCCATCTTCTTCTTCACTATAGGGATCCATTGGTCTTATTGTGAGTGGTTCTACCTGGGGAGACAGGACAACAGGAAGGAGAAAGATAAACAAGAAAAGAAAAGCTGGGCTAAGGGCTTGGTGGTCTGCCTGATGGGCAAGATTCACAATGAAAGCACAGTAAAATCTACATTTATTTATACCTTCCAACAAAGTTAGCATGGTTGCCTAGTGACTAGTAGCTGACATTAATCAGTAAGGTTGCTCAACTCAAGACTGAGGTAGCTTGTTTGCACTGAGGCCTAGTCCCACCTACACATCTTTGACTGATTTTCTAGCTTCCTAGGCTCCCTACATATCCCCCTTTTTTGTTTTGTTTTGTCAGAGATGGGTGTTCCATTGCAGGTAGAGAAGCTGTATTTGGAGAAGTCTTTAGAGGACCTTTTCATACTTGAGGCCAGACTGTAGGTACTTGAATTTAGCAAAATAACCCTACATAGTCCAAAAGTCCATATAGTAAGTTATTTCAGGCCAGCAGATGATTGTCAGAAGTTGTCGATTTGAGCATTTCACAGAGTAGGATATTAATGTGGCATTACTTTTCACACCTCATGGTTACACTTTTCTGCTGGATGGATTAGACCAAGTTAAAGAAAGATCTGTATAACTACAAATGTAACTTTTGCTCTCTGACAACGTCTGTTAAATCTTCTCAGAAAAATGAATCTCCTCAGGATTTACTTAGAACCATGTACAGCACCTTGTAGATCTTCTGTCAGTACCAGCCATCTGGATGTGTCGTGGCCATTGCTTGACCAATTTGTTCTCTGTGAGATGTTTTTCTCTCCAGATGAGTCTCATTAGTCACACTGTTCATCACTGATCACTTTCCTCTGTGGCCCCATAATCTTCTTGTTCAGAAAACTTGGGTCCCAACTGAGTCACAGGATGTGACAGCAGGGATTCTCTTTTGTCCTGAATCCTCACTGACTTTGAAGGGCTAGGGCCAAAATATTGTTTATCCTTTTAGTCCATCTATCTCTCTAATTTTTGGTCTGAAAAGTTTAGTTGTTAAACATCCAGGAGAGAAGCTTAATGACATTATTACCCTGTAACAGAGACCTTTGTGCTTAACATTACTATGTGTCTACAGCTTAGATATAATAATGGAATTGTTATTTTCCAACAACCGTGGATATTCTAATATTTAAGTCTCTGTAGAATGTTAAAAAACAACAAGTACACATTTTACACAGAAATTTAGAAGTCAAACCTTATATAACATTATAGCAGGACAATCTTGTGACTTTGTGACATGCTTACATTTCTGACATAACATAA
>PVKN010035648.1:0-11589 GCA_004027915.1 Capromys pilorides | reverse complement strand
AGCTCATGTTGATAAAACTCCTTGACAGACAGTATTTCATTTTCTCTTCACCATAGTCTCATGAAAGAGGAACGTATGTGCGAGACAGTGCTTACCAATATCCATTTTCTCCTCTTCCTGGGCACAGGACAAACTGACATTTCCCACTCTGCAGTTAGGTTAGGATCAAGTGACCAAGTGCAGACAAATGGAAAGCAATGTCTGCCACTTCTGAGCCTAGTGCTCAAATCTCCACTCACATCAACCCCGTGGAGACCTCAGAGGCCACACATTGAAGACAGCAGGGCAGCAAAGTGGAAAGAGACTGGGGCTCTAATGACTGATGCAGAGCCCCCACCCCCACCCACCCTGCACCAGACTTGCACACACATGTGAAAGGTTCTTATCTTGTTAAGCCACTAGGGCTTGGGGATTATTCATGATCATAGTCATCCTAGCCTGAACTACACAAGAAGATAAGCATGCATTTTATTTGAAGAACGTTCAAAAAGTCAAGGAGAAAAATGTACAGCTAATGCAAATTCACCTGGTTTGTGATCAGTCACATGGAGAGATTATTTTTTGGCCCAATCACTTGCAGGTTATGGAATATATCATTTAGCAACTCTGGAAAATCTTTTTTTTCTATTAAATAAAATGAAATATAAGTGTTTTACTAGTTTATCATTAGGATGATTAAGGTGAGAGACATTATTCCCAGTGGGCCGGGCACAGACAAGGGCAGGCAGTGGGTGCTCACGGAACACCTGCCCATGCTTGTTCTGTCAAGGATTCAGGAGGTGAGATCAGAGGCTGGGCCTAGCGGGTTCTTGAGGGCTTGTCCAACACAGCCGCCAGCCTTCCCCCGGCTCTGCTCTGTGCTGCTGCCGAATAGCCCCCTTTTGTTATAAAGGAGCTCACAGTAGAACGCCTGTTTCTGAAACACTGCTGAGTACATCTTCTGAAGGTCTTTTGCTGCTACATTTTTAAGAGCTGGGACCAGTGTCCTGAGCAGGACTGAAATGATATGGCATACATTTTATTATCACTGAATTTTACTGCAAATTAAAATAAAAGTGCTGATTAGGTTTTTAAAAATAGTGACTACAGCCACAGTATTCCACTCTGCTGTTTTTTTAGATTCAAACTTTGGGTATTTTCTATACTTTGGGAAAAGAATACTTAGGCAATGTTTTCAAAGAGTCTCCATTCATGGACCTCAATTGCAGCTCGGGTCTCACTGCGCCCTCTCCTGGTTGTGAGTGCAATCTGGTCTCTTCCAAGAGGGAAGAAAAGGATGGAGTTTAGGAAACTTTCAGTGAGAGACACATGGAACCAAGCCCACATCCACCTGCTTTGCAAGAAAGATCAGAGTGGAGCCTGGGATGTCTAAGGGTAGAGACCGGCCTCCAAGTGCCTGTCTAGAGTCCACCAAAGGATGATAAGGGCCTCCAGCCACAGAAGAAAGCCACCAAGTTTAGGAGTTACAAAGCCCTGAAGGATAGAAAGGGAATCTCCTGGCTGCAGACCACTAGCTGCATCCAGATGACTGCAGGCCACTTCTCTCCCAGAAGATACAGACAGCATGAAACTCCACCAAGCAATTTGGAGACTGCGACTGCGCTGTCCATTGCTACCACGGCCACTGCAAATCCTGCTTTCACCCTGCCCGGCTCCAACGAGAGAAATGGTCCAGGGCCAGGAAGACAGTTCAGCAACCTAAGCACCTGCCTTGCAGGCACAAAGATCCAAGTTCGATCCCCAGTATCACCTGCCACAAGCCCCACCACCACCACAAGCCAGCCCCTGAAACTGGGCATGGTGGCCCATGCCTGTAATTCCAGTGCTGGAGAGGCTGAGACAGGACGATCACTATGAGTCTGATCTGTATAGCAAGATCCTGTACCAAATAAATAAATAAAATATGTTTAAACATTAAAAGAAATGGTCCAGAAGACAACACCTGAGACCCTGTAGCAAATCAGGATCCCTGAGTGCCTGTCCCCTATAGAGCTTCTTCCATGAGGGGAGTTTTTCTGGGCTTTCCAAAGGAGAGGGCAAGTAGATCTAGAAAAAGGTAACATCGTTTTTTTTTTTTAAAGAATTTTGGAAAAACTACATCAAGCAAAGACAAACAACTCTCTACACTAAGGGACTTCTGTGAGTATTAAGGAGACAAATGTACTCAGAGTTGGTACAGGGGATTGCAGTATGACATTTTAAAAATATACTTGCACATGCTACCTAATTTTCAAAGAGCATCTCACAACACACCTGTTGGGAGACATTTCCTTAACAACTAAGTATTAGCAAGCCTGCTACCACTGTAACACCATGGCTGGGACAATCAGTCTATAGATAAGAAAGGCTGGTGTGGGCTCTCAGCCTTGGACGTTTCAATCCACAGTTGATTGGACCAGACACCTTGGGCAGCACAGCATGGTGGGAGTCTATGACAGCAATGTTACATGCTTTTAACAATCAGGAGGCGTATGGGTTTCACAATCCCTTTCACAGACACACTTCCTGTCACCTAAGGACCTCCCACTGGGCCCCTTCCAGAAGGTTCCATCTCCCAGTAGTGCCACCTTTGGGCCTGAGCATATGGCACGTGGGCCTGTGGAGGACATTCAATATCTAAATTAGAGCAGGTGGTAAACTCCTTCTTGCTAAGTCCTGGCCAGCATGGCAGGCTCTCGTGACAGAGCTCAGTGCTCATTGTCAAGACACCAGAATTCCCCCCTTATGCCTTCTACTACACCCATACCTCAGCTGCTTTTCTTGTTTGCTTTGGGTTCCATTTCCTTTCTGTAAAGGGGCCTGTGACTCCCAAACTGTTTTGGCAGAGCATGGTGTCCCTCCATTGCTTCCAGGACAGCCACATAATGTCCAGTTTCCAAATCAAGGAAAATGAGCTCCTCCTCCATTAATCACCTCTTGCCTGCTCTACATTAAGGATTTGCTAAAGGTTTCATTTCAATGACTTTATGTGCTACAACTGTGTCAAACCTCTAGAGTATTTGATCTCCTAGGACTATTCCAGGCACATGGATTTGTCTTAGTTTTTACACCAGAATCCAGATAAAACAGCCTCTGGGGGCCGGCTAGATGGTTCAGTGGTCTAAAGCGCCTGCTTAGGAGGGCTCAGGCAACTGCGGAGACTGTAGTTCGATCCCCGGCACCACATGCTGTGCCAGCGCCACCACCAGGGCAGGCTGAGCCAGCCACAAAATGAATAAATAAAGAAAAAAAAAAACACAACAAGCAAACAAATAAATAAAAAAAAAAAAAAACAGCCTCGGATGGCAAGATTTACCTAGCATCTAGAACCCAGCACCCAGTGTGGGCAGTGGTAGCTCTGTGGTATGACCAAGTCACGAGATCCTGGGGAAAATTTTGAATCTAAGCCATCTGCTACTATGAAGGAAAAAGAGAAAGTGATATGGCTGTATTGGGCAGTGTCTCTGGACCTGTTTGAGGTCATAGGATGGGGTAAGTTGTCATCTGAGAGTTGCATGTGAGAAGGAGATGGCCATGAATCACCTGAGGAGGGGCCACATGGTCATTTGTATTAAGTAATTTGTACATATTACTCAAGAAACAAAGTCATGGCTGTACCAGGTCTTAGCAGTTAAACTGTGCCACCTGGACCCAAATTTGTATGTTGAAGTCCAAACCTCCAGGACCTCAAAGTGTGACCTAGTTTGAAGAGGAGGTCTTCACAGAGGCAATCTTTTCAGGTTGGCCCTCACCCAGCATAGTTTATGAAAAGGGAAAATGCAGGCTGAGAAATGTAGAGGGACGTTGATCTGAAAAGACAGAGAGCATGGCTGTCTACAAGCCAAGGAGAGAAGCCTGCCACAGGGAAACCTAACCCTATCAGCCCTCAGGAAGAAAAGAACCTGCTGAGGTCTGAATGCAAGATTCTCACCTGGAGTTCAGACTTTTTGCTGTTTAAACCACCCAGTTTGGAGCACCCTGTCAGGGCCATACTGTTGAGTGAGTACTTCAGGCCTGAGCACAGGGTGCCTTATTCCACTGCCAGTGGGCAGCCAGGCCAAGGGCAGAGCCCAGGCAGATGAGGTTCCCTGCTTCTGGGTCCCCGTTACAGCCTCTTCCTTTCCTGCCCACCCCTCACTCCTGCTGCCCCATCCACAGTGTTCTCAGATAATTTTCCTCAAGGAGCCCTTTCTTTGTTGTCTGGGTGCCCAGAAAGCTAAAAAACTGCTGGGTCACCTTGCAGGAGGTCACGGCAGAGGCCTCACTAGGCAGCTGCAGAGCCTCTGTAGCTAGCTCAGGGGAAGCAGCACAGTGCAAAACTTCAGTCCTTTTCTCTCCTAGGGCCCTTCTGGGCCTTACTAGCGGTCCTTTTCCATTCCCTCAATGGCCAATTGTCTGAGCTCTGCCCCACATGGGGCGGGGCTTGTATTTTTCAAGCTCCTACCCCCACAAAACAGTCCAAACCTATATTCAGGGTCAGATAGGAGGATTGAAAATTTGAGTCCACATGAGCAATTTGATAAGATCTTGTCTCAAATAAATTTTTTTTATTTAGAAATAAATAAAAGTGCTGGGATGTAGCTCAGTGGTAGAGTACTTACTTAACACAGGTTCAATACCCAGCATTGACAAAAACAAAAACAAAATGAAAACCAAGAGTCATATGTATTAACATCTGTGGGCTTCAACCAAAGGAGAATTTAGAGGAAAATTCATAATGTTAAAATTCAAATGTGAGGGAATTAGAAATAAAAGCAATCAACTAAGAATACAGTTCAAGGGCAATATAGTCATGGGGCAGTTTAGATTTCCCATCTCCTTGTAACCTTTCCTCACAACCAGCTGGACTAGATAGGATATCTCTGCCATAAATAAGACAAGCCCTATGGATAGCCTAACTTTTTCACCCAAATTAGATGTTAGGAAACCTATCAGACCCTATAATATGGACAAACGTACCAAACCAGGAGTAGCAGGACTTAGCTACAAAAAAGAAGATGCCCTCAGCAGAAGCCTGGGCCTAAGGATCACAGTGTATCCTGCAAGGAAAAGAAGTCTCCCGGCTCGCAGCAGTGGGAGATGGCAAGAACAGCTGTGATGATGTGGGTGGATGAACAGGGTAGAACTGTTTAGGTCCTTGAGAGGCTCAGAAATATCCAGGGAACGATTTCAGAAGGCAAGGGCCTCACTCAAATGGATGGAAAACTATTGACCAGGGAAGGCAAAACTGAACAGCTGAGGAATACTACAAGTAAGGGAAAGAGAAAGCTCAAACCATGGTGGAGGTGGAGCAGCGCAAGAAGGTCTCTGAGAACACTCTATGGCACAGCCTGGGAAGGTGAGAGCCACACAGCCCAGAGCCCAAGAACAGTGTGGACAGGAGGCGGAAATCTCCCCAAACCAGACTTATGTAGGCAGATAGTCCTGGCTAGACAGGCCTCATTCTGAGTCATGCATGACTTGAACAGAGCCCTTTCTGTGAGCTCTCTGGGTGCTCTTGGGTGTTCCCCTTTCTGCATCCACCGTCATAAATCGTTCTATTACTAACTCGGTTTTGCAAACCAGGAAATTGGAACTCTAAGAGGCTAAATGTCCCATCCAAGATCACACAGAAAAGAGAAGCGCTAAGCCCATCCAGTTCTTGTCAGTTCCTTAAATGAGGCCCCTGCCTACCTCCGCAGGACACAGGGCTTCTGTAACAAGGCTTGGCTGCAAAATGAAGCAGAGTCCTTCCTAGGTTCCCAGGGTCTCCATCTGTCTTCATCTTCCGCTCAATGCCTGAGCATTTGCCACTGCTTGCCACTAGAGGACACCATTACTTTATTTTTCTGGGGCCTGAAGGTGAACCAAGGCCACATAAAACTTCAAAGCCAGGTAAGTGGGCTGCCTGGAATTCTGTGGTGGTTTCCAAGAAACCAGAGGCCTTCTGCATGCACAGCAGCCGGTTTGCACGTCTCAATATTAATGAGGGCCAGTAGTAACACTTTGCACTGGAAAGCACTTCTGTATGTGCTGTACAAGTTTAACAAGTGCAGTCCTCACAATACGCCGCGAATTAAGCACATCCCCACAGAGTGGTTAAGGAATTTGCCCAAGATCTCACAACTAGGGCGTGTTGTGGTCCTTTAGGTCATGCAGTCCTCCCCTGTAGGTAACTTTCACAGTTACCAGCCTGCACTGATGGCTGTGGATCAAGCATGACTAAGAAAATAGCCCAATGTACTGAAGGCACCAAAATTCTGGTGTTGGTTGAGATGATCATATAATTTAATCTACCTTTTCAGATACAACCAAGGTACATAACTCCAGCAGTAGTCATTAACCCCTTAGGGTGATTTTTCAGACACTTAGGCCTTTGAAGAAAACAGTTTTACTGGAGTAGTCTCTAATAGTGAACCTCTAAAGATGGTAGTAGGCTGGAGAGGTAGCTCAGTGGTCTAAGCATCTGCCTGGAAAGCACAAGGACCAGGATTCAATCCCCAGTATCCCATGTCATGCTGGCCACCAAAACCAGGTGATGCGCACCTGTAATCCCAGCACTGGAGAGGCTGAGATAGGAGGATCATGAAGAGTCCAAGTTGTGTAGCAAAACGCTGTACCAAATAAATAAATGCAAGATTTTTTAAAGTGTAATCTTTTTGGGGCCAGGGAGATAGCTCAGGGACACATGTGCCTGCCTGGCAAGTGCAAGGTCCTGAATTTGACCCCCAGTTCCACAAAACAACAACAACAACAAAAAAAACCCACCACCAATAAAGTGTAATCTTTTTCCTCTTGTATATTGCTCCTAACATCAAAAGAAAGTTGAAGTGTAATTCTCCTTACCTAGAATTCAGGCCCATTTTAGTAACTAGTTTGACCATTTGAGTGGCATAAGATGCCATCCTGGGACCTCCAATACTAGCCGCAGTCTCCTGGAGCAGTCACCTTTGTGATGCCCCAGTTCAAGAAGCAGCTGTCCTGCATGAGAAGCCACTATGCTTTAGAATCCATTGCTATACAACACAGGCCTGAATTTGGGGTTTTGGCTGCTTATGTTTTGGTTTTTATTTTTCAGTGCTAGGAATTAAACCTAGGCATCCTAGGCAAGTGCTCTATCACTAAGCTACATTCTCAATCCTTTTTTAAAATGTTAAAATCATTAATTTGCTCAGGTTGACCTCAAACTTGCCATCCTCCTGCCTCTCTGAATAGCTGAGATTGGAGCTGTGCATCACCATGCCAGGTTTCTTTGAGAAATATATATATTCTGTCAATAAAAATACATGGATACATGTAGGCATTCCCCCATGGCATTTTGCAAACAACAGCAGGGGGTTATGGATATCCTGAGGCTCCCCACAGTTCTCCAAGAACCTCTGTATAGGCTCAGAGCCAACCTAAGACTCAGTGACCCTTGGCTCAAGGAATGATATAGTAAAATTTATCTGAGGACACCAAAGCCATGAAGGAATGTTTAAATATTTTAGGCTTGGGCTTGCCACATCAAATGTCAGTTTGTAGAGTACAGTGGCAGTAAAGTGGAGAATGGGTGCATGTGAGTTAGAGGTTGAGAGGCCATTCAGAAACACTGTGGACATGCAGGGAGATTCACCATTCACTATATTCATCCATTCATCCGTTCACTCACCAACTATTGCTCAGTCCCTTAATATGGTTCAGTCAATATTTTGGGCTTTGAGAATTATTACTGAGAACATGTGTATCATATTGTTTCATCATTTAACCATTCTAATTAATGTATGCCTTGGCTGAGTTGAATGAGTTTTCCTCTACGCTTTGCTCCAAGAAGAATTGAATTGAATGGAAACAATCCAAGAACTCTGATAAATCCTACCACTCTCCAGATAGATGATAAAGCCATGAGATGTCACTAAGGACAGCATGGAACTCTCCAAATTCTCGTTCCAAGTGGCAGTGCATTGTGGATAGAAAGAGGCACGACAACTCCATCTGTGAACTGTCTTCTTTTGTGTGGGTACCAGGAACCAAACTCAGCACCTCGCACTTGCCAGGCAGGCCCTGTGTTGCTGCACAGCTACCTCCCAGCCCTGCACACTCTTTTGAAAGCTCCCTAGTCCCCAGCCTTGCAGAAGCACAGGCGGAGGGATTTTCTGGCCCTCCACCTTTTCAGGCCACCACTGCAAACTCCCTGCTGAAGCTCAAGGAGCATTTGGGTGAAGACCAAAATCAATGCTCCCCAGAGGAGATGGAGGAGGGAGGAAGCTGGAGAGAGGAGGCCTGCTTCAACAACAGAGTGGGACAAGCGGGGAGAAAGCATTGCTCTTAGTGTTTCTCAAAATAACTCTAGGAACTAGGGAGATTGCTCAGCAGTCTAAGCATCTGCCTGGCAAGTGCAAGGACCCCAGTTCAACCCCCAGTACCACATGCCATGCCAGCCACCAAAACCAGGTGTGTGATGCATGTCTGTGATCCCAGCACTGGGGAGGCTGAAACAGGAGGATCACTGAGTCCAAATTGCATAGTGAGACCCTGTTACCAATAAATGAGTAAATAAAAGATTTTTTTAAAGAAAAGAAATATTTTTATTTACTCATTTATTGGTAACAGGGTCTCACTATGCTTCTGTTGAGCGTTTTGGTGCTGTCCCCACTTTCTGTCAGCACTGGCTCTTCACCTCCACTGCCAAGAACATGGAAACAGCTCAGTTTTCCACTTGACACTCAGCCTGGCTCTTGAGCTCTTTACCTGCCAGGTAGGAATAATGTAAGAGGCCTGACTTTCTGGAAGCTTCTCTTGAGAGTATGGTTGATCGTGAACTTCGAAAAGTTAAAGGCACTTTTAAAACACACACTCTTCCATGCTCCACTTGTCATCTGCTCCTCCCCCAAGCTGTGAATCCATTCCCCACCCTGATCCAACACAAACCCATGCAATTCATTCATTCACACATTCAACAAATATTTCTTTAGGACCTATTATGTAGAAGGCACTGTTTTAGGAATTGAGGATACATCAGGAACAAAACAGTCCTCTTGGAGCATGTTATTTTAGTAAGAGAAAGCAAATAAATAGAAAATACAGCAAGTGGTAAATATTTATAGAGAAAGTAAGGTATACAACAAAGACCTGAAGTCTATGTACTACCCTGGCAAGGGACAGATGCTGCATGCATATGCCTGTGGGGGGTGTGTGTGTGTGCGTGTGTGTGCGCGCGCACGCGCGCGTGTGTGTGTGTGTAAGTAGGGCATGTAGAAGGAAAAGGAGGGGGGAAGAATCTGGGAATTAGAGGCGAATGTGCCACGTAAGTCTATGTGTATGGACATAATTTTGGCAGTGAGAACGGGGATGGAATTGTTCTGATTTCTGGAAGAACGTAGAGTCCAGGACCTCTTTGTTCTATGATTCATTGCTCTGGCTTTCTGTGGACTGGGACAGAGAAAAAGTCCAGACAAGGTGCCCTGTGGGACTCAAGTGGCAGGTAGCCTGGTTGTAGGAGCAAAATGACAGTGCCAGGGGAGTCACACCTATTGGGAACCTCCTCCCACACAGCACTGGTAAAAGTTGAGGTAGGGACACAGGGTGACCAACCTTCCATGTTGCCTGCTGTCTGTCCTATTCTCAGGCTCAGTTCTTGTGAGGATGACAAGAAAATTCTGCATATCCTGTAGTCACTGAACTCCCCAAAAGGTGGCAGAATGGACCCTTCTTTTCATCTGTCCTAACCAGTCCCAAGCTCACCAGGCTCAACTGGGTTGTGAGGCACTGAAGACTCTGTAGCTGTGACTCCTTCAGGGTGCAGCTTCTGGAAATTTCAAGGGCCCAGCACCTTCATGCATGGTAGCTATTGCTGTCAGTTTCCTCACCTGTAAAATAGGTCTAACCCTTACAACCTTACATGATACGTTATGAAAACCATGAGTATTGTTTGTGGTAATATAATAATAATATTAATATTAATAATAATAATAATAACAACATACCCCATACACACATACACAAAGATTTATTGTGCACTGGGCCCTGAGCTAGTTTCTTCCCACATGTACTTTCTTTTGTTGTGATTTCTATTTAAATATTTCAACAAGTACTATAACTATACCCATTTGCCTTAGTTAATTTCCTATATGTTCATTTTTCTATTGTTTTCTCTAATAGAATACATGAAGCTGCATAGCTTATAAAGGAAAAAAATTATTTATCTCACAGTTCCAGAGGCAGAAAATCCAAAATTCAGTGGTTACAGCTGACAAGGGTAACAAGATGGCTAAGCATAAGGATAAGCAGGTGCATGTAGAAGATGGAAAACACAGGGGAAGTCTTGCTGTGTAACACCCACTATGACAGTGTCTAATCTAGTTCCAGGAGAAAGGCATTCCCCCCTTCTAATGACCTATTCACCCCTTAGTGGCCACCTCCAAACATCATCACAATGATACTCAACTTTCAACGTGAGCTTTAGTAGAACACACCATATTCAAATCATGGTACCATTTAGTAGACAAGAAATCTGAAGGGGCGATTTTTTAAAAATTGCCCAAGATCATGCTGATAGTACATTGTAGAGCCAGGACTCCAAATTAGATCTCTCTCCAAAGTATGCTTACACTTACCTGGTATTTATAAAGTACATTAGCTGTAATAGGTGTATCAGTAATTGCTAAGAAATAGACTGTCCCAAAATTTAGTGGCATACAACAGTCACCCATTTTTAGCCCACAATTTTGCAGACCAACAACCATGGTTAGGCTCAGCTGAGTGGCTCTTCCAGTCTTTTCTGGAGTTGCTCATGCATTCTGTGCCCAGTGTGTAGATGTCTTGGTGGCTTTTTTGGTGCTAGTGGCTGCAATCTGGGATGGGATGTAGCAGTCTGAGCTCTCCACAGTGTTTTCCCCTTTCACATGTGAGCCTGGACTTTCCTCCACGGTCTAGAATTTACAACTAACTGTCACTTTTGCTGTCTCTTGTCCAAAGCAAGTCTTGAGCCAGCCCAGATCCAAGAAATGGAGAAATAGGCTCCACTTATTACTAGGTGATGCTGCAAAAGACACAGTCAGAGGAGGAGAGACCAGGAGATTATTAATGCAACCAGCATTGCCATCAGCTCACTCTGATAGGCACTCAATAAGCAGTAGGTGGTGATACTATTTGCTATTTTTGGACGATATCCATCAGACAAGCCCAAGTAATGCCTGAAACGTGACTAGATTCCCTAGAGGATGTCTAGTAGGACTCTTTCAGCCACAAGGGTGGTGGAAACATAATCTATTGGGAATCTTGGTCTTTGCCATTCATTTTTCTTGGATGCTGTTATAGTTTGGGTCTAGTATGTCTTCCAACAACAATGTGCAACATAACAACCATTGTTGAATTCCTATCTTGTTTTTTTTGAAATTCTGTATCATTTCCAATTTTTAAATTATTTTTTATTCTCTTTAAAATAAAAAAAAGGGGGCCGGCGAGATGGTTCAGTGGTCTAAAGCGCCTGCTTAGGAGGGCTCAGGCAACTGCGGGGACTGCAGTTCGATCCCCGGCACCACATGCTGCGCCAGCGCCACCACCAGGGCAGGCTGAGCCAGCCACAAAATGAATAAATAAAGAAACAAACAAACACAACAAGCAAACAAACAAACAAATAAATAAATAAAT
>PVKN010035647.1:0-11592 GCA_004027915.1 Capromys pilorides | reverse complement strand
TTCTTCTCTCTGCTCTTTCTCGCTTTTCTTCTCTTTTTTTCTACCTCTTCTGGGAAGAGTTAAGAAAGTTGACTCAGTGTCACGCCCTGTGTCACCGTCTGTCTAGCTTGAGGGTAGGAAGCAGGGTGAGGCATCAGGAACTAGGAGGCTGCCATGTGTGTTTGTCTACAGCCCATCACGCACAATGCCTTCATTGAAAAAGCAAGCACCGAGATTGATGTATCTTATCATTATCAAGGAGTTTTATTCTGAAGAATTAGGCAAGAGAAAGTGTCTTTAGTCAACTATTACTGAGTGCCAGCCTGGCATCCAGAACAGTCACACCTTATTTACCTCATCTAACTTTCATAACAGCCCTGTAAGGTAGATCTCTTATGTCCATTTCAAAACAAACATTAAGTGAACTGGTCAGCACATTGCATGGTGGCTAATGGGTAATCAATAAATGCTTGCTAATAAAGAAGTAAGAAAAGTAAGTCCTTAAATCAGGATCTAAAGCCAGATTTTATAATCTCAAATCCAGTCATAATAACATCATTTTGCTTTATTATTTCCTGAAAAGGGCTTGGATGAACCTAAAATATTGCTATTGATCTGTATTATTTAACAAGTTATGTTTGACTTTTGAAGGATAAGCATATTTTAATTTCACCTTCCTTTATCATCCCCGCCTCCCCACTAGGGATTGAACTCAGGCCCTTGCACTTGCCAGGCAGTACATTCCCATTCTTAACCTTTTTTTCTGATCTGTTATATTAGCAAGCAGCTTAGTTGTTATTAAAATAATTTTTCAGTTTATGCTTCCTAGGCATAAATCCAGGCTTTGCCACTTTCTAGCTGTGTGACCATGGAAAGGTTATTTCTGTATGTCTCAGAATCATTAACTTTAAAATGAAAATAAAAATAGAATCTATTGCCAAGTGTTATTGTGATAAGCACATGAGTTAATATGTGTATAACAGTTTAAAAACTAGGCATAGATGTGAATGTGGTCAGCTTAGCATTATTGTTAATGTTGTATTTTTTTCTACTTTTTTTTAGTGCTAAGAGTTGAAGTCAGGGCCACAGTTCTCTAAATATGTCATTATCATATACTCTCTTTCTTTAGAAAAAGTTTCTTGAATAAATTCTTTGTTCTTTTAATACTTACATTGTTTTTTCCCCTGTATATTTCAGTTTCGTTTAGTCATTTGGTGTGTGTGTGTGTGTGTATAAATATATGTAACATAAATTTGATGCTCTTTTTTTCTGATATTAGGTATGGAACCTAGGACCAAGCATATGCTGAATATCACCCCACCACTGAACCATACTCTGCTAACATTTGAATCTTTTTTTAAGTATATGATGTAGTGTCACTACCTGGAATCATCATGTTTTGTAGTCATTATCACTATTTCCAAAATATTTTCATAGCCAGGTGCATGCCTTTAATCCCAATACTCTGGAAGGCTAAGGCAGGAAGATTGCAAATTTAAACCCATCTTGGGCTCAGAGTGAGATGTTACCACAAAATAAAAAATTAATAAAGGGTTAGAGATAGCTCACTATAGAGGCCCTGAGTTCAATTCCCAATGAAATACCAAAACAAAGCAAAAATGTTTTTAGTGCCCTGCATAGAAAGTCTACCCTGTTAGGAAATAATTCTCCATTCCTCATCCTCTCGCTTTCCTCTCTTTTTACTTTCTGTCTCTGTAAACTTGACAATTTTAGGTACTTCATAGTAGTGGAAACCTGTGGTTTTTGTTCCTTTATGTCTAGCTTCTTTCACTGAGCACAGTGCTCAGCCATGTTGTGGCATGTGTCAGAAGTACATTCTTTTTTTGGCTGAGTAATATTCCATCCTTTGTGCAGCACACATTTTGTTTATAGATTTGTCTGTTCCTGGGTAGAATTTCTGGGTGAAATGGTAAATCTGTGCTTAAATTTTCTGAGGAACTGCAAGGCCATACTGACAGCAGTGACAGCACTTCATACTGTCACCAGCAGTGCACAAGGGTTTCACTTTCTTTACATCCTTTCCAGCATTTGTTTTTCACATAGCAATAACCATTTTAGTGAGCGGTAATATTTCATTATCATTGTTACATGGTATTTTAATGGAAATATTGGCTAGTAAATAATATAAAGCCAATTTCTAATAAAAACAAAAGACATGAAGCTATATTTCAGATATACTTCTTACTTAAATGGCTGACTTAGAATTACCAAATCAAAAAGCTTTATTTTTCTGTAGAAGCTGTCAAGTTCCAAAATCCTGGGCATTCAGAAAATAAAGTTTCATGATACTTTTGACCTGTGGCTAATGAGCTCCATGCCCTTCTCAAAGATGGAAAAAGATGACTGAGATGTTAGCGAGTGGGGCTGTGAGCAGGAGATATTTCCTTATCTTCACATCTCCAGATGAAACCTGGTGAGCCAAGCCTCAGAGGAGCCAGAACATGGAATTCACTTACTCACAGTTGTTGGCTGCCTTGGCTCTGGCCCAGCATAACATTTTCCCTGGAGGAATGCCACACTTTGGATTTCCTGGTCTGTAGCCTGTTATTGTCAAATCTTTCAGACAGGATCAGAGACGTTTTGATTTGTGCAGACATTGCCAGAATGGTACGTGTGCATGACCTCTTGTTTGAGTACCTGCCAGAGAGTTGTTGTCTCTTTAGGGCAGTTTAAGGCTTGTAGGCACACTTGGTAATCACTGTCTCACTTGCAAGACCTCTGCCCTCCTTATTTTTGGGCTTCCTCCTTTGTCTCAATACCCTCAGCTGCCTTAAGTCTTAGGTTATTCCCTGCCAATGAGATTCCAGGGAATGGCTGGGAGTACATTTGCTTAGCTGAGTTGCTTACTAAGTCCTGCACACTTGCGGACCCTACTCCAGCATACAGCTCGGTTTTTCCCAGGGAAAATAATCCCTGCTGTACTGATTCACAGCTAAGATGAAATGCAATCATATGAGGTGAAAACGCTCACTAGAAATGTTAGTTGTAGTTAATCATACCTTCAGAAGCTTTTGGAGGAGGAAATCTGTGTTTCTCAGCACCATATGTGCTCAGAGGAGGAGCTCAGTAAATGCCAGTTGAGAAAAAGATGCTCAGACCTCTGATGTCACATGAAAGCACTAATTCTCCAAGGGTGGATCCCACAGCAAGGTCCTCATTTTCTTCTATTAACGTTCAGGTGGCTCAGTTGCTATGATATAACTTTGGCTTCCTGCTCCTTTTGCTTCTCCCCACATTTGACACAATTTAATAAATATACTGTGTCCCATTGTGCAGGTTCAGTGTGCCATTTCATTGGTTAAAACTCAAGTCTTGGCCTGAGTTTAGAAGACCAGATGGATGCACCCATGAAAACACTTCCTGCACACGCAGCCCCGGGAACAGACACCATGGCGGTCTGTACCCAGTCACGTAGTCTCTTGGCCGATTCATAAGTCATAGCCTTGCTGGGTTGTACATTGTGTTAGGGTTTCAGAGTTGGGGCAGACTCCTTCCTACAGTGTTTTTTGCTAAGGAATAGGAAGAGACTGGAAGAAGCTTAAAACCCGACCTTACAATCAACGGCTGGCTAAGAACAGGTGCAGCAGGTTATGATACGTGGAACGTACTCCATAGAATAGAACACAATTAAAATTCCAGGGGTTACTTTAAGTACTAAAGCAAAAACTTCCTTTTTGTTATATGTTTATCTTCCTCTTTTCTGAGCATTGATCAGGACATTATCAAATGCAATAGGTAACGAGATATAACACCCTCATCTAACATCTATTGATTCTGTTTTTGAATGACTCGATATCAATGGTTTAAGTAATCCCCACGTTGCAAATTCTGTTTACTCCAGTGTTCAAAGTAACCCTTGGATCATGAATTATGTTGTATTCTATAGATAAGAATTCCATTCATCATAACCTGCTACATCCCGAGTCTTAGCCAGCTGGTTGGCAAGAGTGTGCTATTGATTGTAAGGATCTAAGAAGTGCCACCCATGGACTAACAAGTTTTCATTTAGCATTCTTTCGAGCATACAAAGAATTATTTCAGAATGTATGCCATGCTAATATAAGAGCAGTGTGACATGTGTGCTCTTTGGGAGCATATATGTTTATACTGACTTTTACTCATAAAGTAAAACAAATGTGTTCGACACTCATTACATTGAGCATTGTGAACTGCCAGAAATATATTAGGTGCTGAGGAAGTTAGACATTGTAATGGGTATTCATCTCATCCCAGAAACTCCAGTGTGCATGAAGTAGCATTTTGGTTTTTTTTCCTCTAAAATCACTCAGCTTCTGGCGGAATGTCTTGCTTTCCACTGGTTGATTGGCAACTTAATCTTCCTTTTGAACTCTGGGATTATTCCCAGGACCAATCTGTTAGGAGAGTGGGTCTCAGCCTATCCTACTTCTTTAGATCTGTGGCCCACTTCCTAGCCATACATAGGACTCCAGAGTTCTCCATTCCTCTGTCTACTCAGATTCTCCTTTTGGGGAAGTTGTGCTGCCAGGGGAACAGTGCGACCAAGAACGAGGGCCTACCCTCCTATTTTGCCTGACCTCTGCAGTTCCCCCATCATATCCCATATTTTGCTTTTAATACTACTACATACTGCCCTGAGGCACTGAACACCCTGCTCCATGGGAGAAAAGCAAAGAGAAGAACATAAATTAATGTGTCACTGTATCATTCTGCCCCACCATTCATACTATATAATCCTTAAAGATTTACCAAATAGGTTGGCATAAATTATCTCATCCTGATTGCAGTCTTATGGGTTTGTTACTGTTTTCCATTTTTCAGGCACATAAACATGTGTAGATTAAATACTTATCATTCTAGTGGAAGTCATACAGACCATAAATGAATTCATGGTAGTTCGAGAGTTCAGGCCTAGTTGTTTCTGCTTTACCCAGTGAACTTCCAGGAACATAGTGAATCTTCTAAGGTTGTTGGGGTTTGTATGAAAACACCTGAGATCTGTAGCATTAATAAGCACAACAGTCTGTTTGGTAGTATTAGGAACATGTAAGTAAATGTGATTTGTCTTACTTATTTTCATTTTTTAGGAATTTAATTTTTTTAACATTTATTTTTTTGCAGGGGATGGGTACAGGGTCTCCCTACACAGCTTTGACTTGTAGTTATCCTCCTGTCTCAGCTTCCTCAGTGATGGGTATGTGCCACCATGCCTGTTTTTGGTGTTCCGCACAGCCAGGAGGTTCCTGGGCCAGCATGACATGTGGTACCAGGGATCAAACCTGGATCCTTATGCTTGCGAGGCAGGTGCTTAGGCTGCCAAACTGTCTCCCCAACCCAAGAATTTAATTTTTTAAGGTTGTATTTTTTTTAAAGGTTTCTCCTTTTTGTACCACCTGGGTTTTTAAGGCTTCTTCATCTTTTATTTTCTTTATGTAGCTCCACACCACCTATTACTGTGGTCTGCCTGCAGGTAGATAATAATGGAGAACGACTTAGTGAATTAAACAGCATCTGTTTTTAACTAAGAGCATACTATTTCATTTTATGGCTAGGGTCTTTTCTGTTTCTGAAATGATGCCAGGAATGCCTAATGAAACTAACTCTCAGCCCAACTTATGACCATTCCTCATTATCATGTTTCATGTTTGGTAAGATTAGCAGTTCAGCATTACTCAGTTTAGAAGAGGGTTACTATGAATTCCAAACAGCAGTCAGTATATAAAGGAAAAGTCAGTATGTAAGTTTCCGAACTAAGGCAGTCTCGGTGGCTTTTAAAACCCATCAATTTAATCATCTTACAGTTCTATAGGTCAGAAGTGCAATCGTATTCCTTCTTGGAAGCTTTAGAGAAGGACCTACTCCATTGCCTTTTCAGTGTTTTTAGAGGCCACTCCTATTCCTTGGCTTAGGGCCTCTTCCTCCAAACCAGCTTTACATATCTCAGTGAGGAATCTGTGTTACAGGAAATATCCTAGTTCCTGAGAATGTTGGTTGAATAATTGAATGCAAATAACAAATCAACTCATTGCTTACGTTGCACATTTTCTCTCTAGTTTTAGCTCCCGACAACATATTAGATCCAGAAATTTCATTCATGGTTCAGAAGTATGAGCTTATAGAAGCAGGTAGAGAAGAGTTATGTCTCACTGATTTTCTCTCTTAAGAAAAAAGGTAACAGATGCAGGAGAAACACCATTCATCTCCCTCAAGTAATCCAGGGCGGTGGCAGACATTAGAATTGTGAGGTGCTGTAGAAAATATTCCAGAACAGATGTCTTATTTTCTCTGTGTGATATTTTTCTAAATTGAGTTTTTGTATGTTAAGACAGGGTAGGATAGGACTTGAGTCTTCTACTTTTGTTATAGAAAACTTCAGTTAGTTGTTAAGTTCTGAGTAAGTTTAAGGAGATCAGAGAAGACTGTAAATCACCTTCAGCCCCATAAAGGCCACCACACCTAAATTGAATTGTAAGCCTCTGGGAAAAAAACAAAACATTTGTAATTGGAAATCATCAGTGCAAGATGGAGATTGTCTCTCTTTTTATTACTTCAGTACAAGGTAAAACAAGTAGGAGGCTTTATTTTCTTACCATGTATTCAACTAACCACTCATGTAGCATTTAATGACTCAGTTGTTGTTTTGGTACAAGGCTTCACTATGCAGCTCAGACTCACAGTGTTCCTCCTTTTTAGCCTCCCCAGTGCTGAGATTACAGGGGCCCCGTCTCAGTGACCAGCACTGTGTGCCCCAGGCAGGGCTGGCACAGCATGCAGTGCCAGGGATCAAACCCAGTCCTTGAACTTGCTAGGCAGGTGAGCTATCTCTGTGGCCTCCTCTGTGGTTGCTTATTACCACACTGTTGCATGTCCAGTCCCATATCACACTTCGGATATATTCAATAAACTTGATTTGTGCTACTTTGCTCAGAAGTTTAGAGTGTAAACACATAATGCCTGGGAATAGGGATGCTGTCCTTGGGTACTCACAGCCTAGTTTAGGGGGAGACAGGTATGAAAAAAAAAAAAACACACAATGGATTAGAGAAGACAGAGAAGAATAGTAAGGTATAGTAGAAGTGAGGGCTTCCTCTTAAAAGACATTACAGCAGACGAGGCATTTAAGTTGAAATCTGAATGGGAGGAGGGTTTTTAGGAAAAGAGGGATAGGGGGTTTCAGGCTGTCACCATCGTGTTACATCGTGTTATATATTTTAATATAGGTGTTAGTTGTATAAATTGTCTAAAAGTTCATGGAATCAGAAAGTTGAAAATGATCTGATTGTATCTTACCCTCCCAGACAAAGGATTTTGGATGAATTATAATAATGTCAATCTTTGTCTTAGTTAAAACAACCTCAAGCCAGCAGACATAATAAGATTAAGCAAGTTTTTTGGTTCATAAATCTGAAAAGTGCAGTTAAGTTTTTAGATAAAGTTTGATAAAGACTCTTGGTAGCAAAGTGGCTGCTGTGCTAGTTAACCCTCCATCATTCTGACAAAACAATGACTGAACAATTTGAAGGAGAAAAATTTGTTCTGGCTCATAGTTTTAGAGGCTTCAGTCCATGGATACTTGGTTCCACAGAGCGTCATGACAGCAGGGATGCTGAAAGCTTCACACTTCAGAAGGGCAGAAAGGGGGGGGGGGAGAGAGAGAGACAGAGACAGAGAGAGACACAGAGAGACAGGCAGAGAGACAGAGAGACAGAGCCAAAGACAGAGAGACAGAGCCAAAGACAGAGAGACAGGACAGAGACCTAATGACTTATTTTCTCCCACTAAGCCCCACATCCTAAAGTTTCCACCACCTTTTAGTAACATCACCATTATCCAATCTCTAACATCTGAGCCTTTAGCAGCACCACCATCCAGTCTTTAACATATGAGCCTTTAGGAGTTCTCCATATCCAAACTATAGCAGCTGTTAAGTGTCAGTTTGCACATTGACACATCACACAGTATAGAAGAGATTTCCTTCCCCTTCAGTCATCAACTGTAAGTCCAGTGGTTCATTCTGATTGGCCCAATCTGAGTCACATGACCAGCCGTCTTTCCAAGCTACTCTCTTTGACCAGAGGAACATCTGCTGATTGGCCAAGGCTCTAGTGGCTGCCTATTGCTGTAACAAGACCAGCTGCTTGGATTAGTCCAGTTCAGGATCATTTGGTGAAACTTTGGTATGAATCCAATTCCTCCATATCACATAGCTACTTCACTATGTAGGCTAGTGGTGGGAACAGACATAGTGCATTCAGAAGGATCCACTACTCTGTACCTAGAGAGTCTGGGTGGATGCTTATATTTGAGAATAGACATGACTTGATGTTAAGTACATTCTACATGCCAGATACAGTGTTTGGAATTTTACTTAACTCTCAATCTTAAAAATAGCTGTAATGAGTATTCCTTGGTAATTTCTGCTGAGACTCAAGAGAGTGAAAATGACTTGACCAGTGTTATAAGCTAAACGGTGAACAAACCAGGAGTGCAAACACTAATCTCAGTGTCCAGAGACTGAGCTCTTCCCATGACAGTATGATACTCTAGAAGGGAGCAGCTGCCGCACATGGGAAGCTCTGAGTGGTAGGGTTGTGTGTGTTTGCGTGTGTGTACACACATGCATGAGTGTGTATACTTTGTGATTTGATTTATCTTTTTGTTGAATATAAAGTCAGACCTAGCTCTAAATGATTTCTCCACTTTATTCTGGCTTGATTACTTTTCTCTCTCTTTTTTTTTTTTTTCTGAGACAAAATACCCAAAGCATAAAATTAAGGAAGCAAAGATTTGCTTAGCTCACAGTTCATGGAGATTTCAGTCCATAATCAGCTGGCTCCAAGGCAAGGTGCTATGGCACAAGGTTAATCAACACTTCAAGGTGGCAAAAGCAGCAAGAGCAAAACTGGGGCAGCAAGCCTCTCTTTATGCCCTCTTCTTTCACAAGCTCAGGATGTTTACAAAGTAAAAACTCTGGCCCCCCTGCTGAATTATGCTTCTAAACTTCTCAAGTTGACACAGTGTGTCAACCATTATAACCCACTCCTCAACTTGGCAATCATATTTCTTTAAACCAGTTTCCAGAAACAACGATATGCTTATTCATATTTTATAATTTAAACATTATAACACAGGTTTAACAAATCTAAAAAACCAATATTAAGTCTACCAACATTATATTGCATTAGAATCATAACATTCTACCCCTGACTCTCCCTCCCCCCCCCCAAAGACTTATCTGCATCGCTGTAGGCAAAAGACAATTTGTCCATCTCTAGGAGTTGCCAAAGTCATTACAGTTTAGGCACAGTTAAAAAATACAAGCCCCAAGTCTCCTGCAAGGTCTAAGGCAAACTTAGTTGTGAGCTCCTGTACAAATGAAATGTTAAACACTTCCAACATTCAATGACACAAGATAAACATTTTCATTCCAAAAGTTAAGAACAGGGAAGTACAAAGGTTTGGAATAAAAACAAATTCAAAATTGGCAAGGAATACATTAAGTCTTGTAGTTCCATGTCCAGCATCTGAATCCATCTGTGGCAAACTGTGAGCTCCAAACGGCTTGTGTGACTCCACCTCTGTGGCACTTCTGGTGGTTGTGGCTTCCACAGCTTTTCTCTTAAGCCTGCTTTGCTCGCTCCTGGTAGCTTTTCTTAGGTTATCCATGTTCCTGGATTTTCTAAACTTCTGGGGTCTCCACTGCACCTTCAGCTTCATAGAGCTTCACACACTGCCCTCTCAGAGGCACAGTGCCTGGCCTCCCAGGCCTTGTGAAATTTGGGTGGAAGCTGCCATAACCCCATAATGCCTTTTTTTTTTTTTTTTCTTGTATTGGGGATTGAATAGCACTTGCTAGACAGGTGCTTATGGTGCTGAGCTATCTTCCTAGCCTTGCCCCCATAAGTCTTGCGTGCTGCAGGCATCTACATCCAGTGCCATGTTGTTGATGCCAAGATCTGCTACCAGCTGAAGCAGTAGCCATACTTTCCTCTCTCTTGGCTGAAGGAGTCCAGTGCTTGAATCTCTGGACACTGTGAACCCAATTCTGAGGTACAGATTTTCTATGCTGCAGCCATTCTGGAACATGATAAGGCTGCCACCATTCTGGAACATGATACTCTGTGGCTTTCTTCTCAAAGTAAAGTCTTTCACTTTCACAGTTTGGAGACTGAACAGGGTAGAGACCGACTGCTTCTGATAAGGCATCAAGCCCTTCTTTTCTGTTCTCTTGTTCCTTCTCAGCAATCACTTCTGCTTTATCTTTGCAGTCCATAGCTTTACTGGAGCTTCTTTACTGGCCAAACTCACAATGTTTTAAATCAGCCTACTGTGCTTTTTGCTCTTGATCCACAACATAAATATGGCTAACACTCAACTGCCTTGAAATTTCTCATGCCAGATTAATTAGTCACTAATCTTAATCTCAGTCTCAGGCAGTATCTGCACGTGAGCAAAATGCAGAGATACTTTATTCCAAGCCTCACCACATGTCTTCTGGCATCCAACAGTCAATTCAGTCCTTCCCAGCAGAAACCTCCTGAGCCTGTTCTTTACTGGCAGCATTTCTGTCAGTCTTCTGGTCTTCTGAGCTCTGACCAGAATCTCCCATAAAGAACAGCTTAAGGTGTTCTAGCTCTACTTTTTCAGGTGACATCTGTCAACCTTTACAAACTCTTCCCACAAGCCATTTCCAAAGGCTCTTGAACCACATAGTCAGGTAATAGTTACAGCGATAATGCCACTTCTCTGCTACTAGAATCTGTCTTCATTACTTTTCTCATTGCTGAGTCAAAATACCCAATGCTCAGACTTAAGGAAGGAAAGATTTATTTAGCTCAATTTGTGGAGGTTTCAGTCCATAATCATGTGGTTCTAAGGAAAGTAGCATGTCATAGGAGCAACAGTTCAAGGTGGCAGAAGAGGGCAAAAGCAGCAAGAGCAAATGGGAGAAGAGCAAGCCTCTTTCCCTGCTTTATATTGTAATTAGGCTAACATCTCCTAGGGCAGATGTATGTAACACTCACACCATCTCTGTGCCCTCTTACACAGGATGAGGCTGCTTACAAAGTAAGGACTTGTCCCCTGCTGAGTTAAAAATCTAAACTTCTCATCATTACATTCTGCTTCAGAGGTACAGAGCAGGAGTTTTCATACTGAAAGAGAATTGTACAAATTAGCTTCCAGATCTGTACTCCGCATCACTTAAATCAGAATCTGGAGGTGGGATTTTGTTTTGGTTTTATTTTTGCTTGGGGTGTACTATTTTACGGTTCTCCAGAGATAATTCTCTGGTGCAGGTTGGCTTGGGAATTCCTCCTTTAGAACACAACTCATATCCTTTCTCTATCATGTAGTTTCACATATTGAAAATTGCTATGCCGTGTCTCCCAGGGACAGTTGTTGCTTTGGCCTATAGTGTGGCTGAGAACTGGGGCTTGGAATTGGTAGGACCAAATTCAAATTTCATCTGCATTGTTGATAAGTTGTATAGCACGGTGGGGCAAGTCTTTTAATACTTCAAAGCTTAGTTTCTTTATTTATAAACTGAGAGTATTGCAAATTATATTTTAAATGTTGTTGTGTGGAATAGGAAAACATGTGAAACATAGCACA
>PVKN010035646.1:0-11594 GCA_004027915.1 Capromys pilorides | reverse complement strand
TTTAGAGTGAGCATGGGCAGTGAAAAGGCTCAGGACAACCCCAGAAGGGAAGGAAAGGGTCTCGTACTTCTGCTGCAGCCTGAGTCCTGCCCAGAACGTGGTCCCAGGAGCCTCTGGTAGCTCATGTGGAGTCATGTGCCCTGTGCTAACTGCACATGCCCTTTCCCACAGGCACTCTGTTGTAATTGTGCCCATGAGATGCTACCCAAAGGGTTAATAGAGAGTGAGCCTGCCCATGGGCAAAGGTGAACTTCGGACACCTTGAGGTGTTTCTGCACCTGAGCCTGAGTCGGAAACATCCTGAATAGATGCATGGGCCACTTCTTCAACTGTGGTTATGGTTTAGGGTTTACAGAGATGGCTCCCTCACTGGCCAGGGCCAGTGTCCTTAGCTGTGGTTGATAGGAAGGCATACCCCAGCCCATGCTAGCTATTACTTCACTGTCTCCCTCCACACAGAGCCCCCATTCCAGACAACAGCTGCCAGTCATGCTCTTGCATGACTGGAAAGGAAGAATTGGAGTTCTCACACTCACATTTCTCCCATGCACATTTCTCTAGCCAACCACAATGATCTACTTCCCTGAACACCTTCATTTCTTCCTGAAAATTATGACCAGAAGTTCTAGGACCTCAACCTCAGTGAATTTAGCCCACACCAAGTCCAGCAAAGCGAATTTACAGTCACTTCTAGCAGAGCAAGATACTACTTCAAATCCAGATTGTGAATTACTAGTGACACATTTAGCCTAATTCAGTATCCTCTTCCATCTCCTTTAGCCTCATAGCCAGAAAATAAAATTCTCTGCCAATGTATAAAGCAAATTTTCCATTCCTTTGTACATAAATTGTATCCGCCTGAGCCACACTTCATACTGAATCTGACTCAAGCTGTGGAACGCAGGCCCTGGAGAAGGCCCTAGCGGATCTTCAGAGGACTGGGCTTTCCCTGGTCAATGAACACCTACAGCAAGGCCAGCCTCGGGGACATCCAGTGACAGGAAGAGCTGTCCACATTTGATGAGATGATGAGTAATGAACAAGGGTACGAGGGAAGAGCACAGTAGCATGTGTGGCATGGGCCCATTTTCTGAAGATACATTTGCAAGAAAAAAGTGCCAAATATCTGGAAGAATACACAGAGCAGTACTGCCAGAGGCACCTGAGGGCGATCACTGATAACATTTTAGCCAGTGTCTCATACATGCTAAAGTATTATAGCATCTTACATTGCAGTGTGCTTATTTTACAGAAAGACAGCAAAGCTATTTTTTCACTCGGGAGCTAGGGAAAGACTTATTTGGTTTAGCAGCTGAATATATGTCATGAGAAAGAGGAGAGTTAAAAGTGGAACTCAAGTCTGACCCAGGATTAATGGGAGAATAATTTTTATTGCCAAACACAGAAGGCAGCAAAGGAATTGCTTTAGAATTGAGAAGTCCAGCTTCAGGCCAATTCTGTGTCGCAGGCGACATGGAAGCCAAGCAGAAACACCTGCCAAGCACGCCTTCCTCATCTTTTAGGCCAATAGCAAAGCAATGAACATAAGACTCGCACAGCATGGCAGTCATAGTAGCCTCAGCACATGGTTTTGAGGCAAGGCTGGGTTGAGGAGGTAGGTCAGGGCTCTTGGAGGTGTATAATTTAAGGGGTGCCATCTGCCTCAGTATTCATTAATACAGTGTTTTAGGAAATATAATTAATACCAAAAATCCATCAGCAAATAAAAAGTTCAAGCAAAGATGGGCTCAGCATTGTCAACTCCTCATTGCTGCCACATTGTGCTGTATGGTCAAGGCAAGCCTGCCCTTCCCGGTCTCCTGGGCTGGCTAATCCTGTCATTCTATGGCTTACACGTGCCTGCTTTGGTGTCCTCATGCTGCTCTCTCTCTCTCTCTCTCTCTCTGTCCAAATGTCTCCTTTTTATGAGGACATCAGAAGTAGGAGCCTATATTGGATTGGAGGATTAAAATATCATCAGGGTGGTGCCAGAGTACATATTCATGACAGTTATGTGTCACAAGGTGACATTTATTCAACAACAGGCAACATATGAGACTAAAATGAAGCCCAAATCCCTTTCACCTTGTATTTTTACTGTGCCTTTCCTATTTTAGAGACATAAGGACTTACCATAGCATTAGACTCGCCCATGCTGTCCATAGCCAAAAGCAATAGGCCATGCCACATAGCATGGATGTGCAGTGGGCCGTGCTCTCACCAAGATGTGATCAAAATCTATGCCACATGTAAAAGACACATTGCCATTAGTTCCCTAAAAAATATGGCTCTGGCTTTGAGCACATTCCTCTCGTCATTCCTGCCCCTTTCTGAAGCAGCTCTGGAAGTTCGCTTTTGCATCTTCCCAAGATTTGATCAAAAGTCTGCGAACGCTGATGCTGCATGCCAGGCAACAGAAAGGCAGCTCGTGAAAGCCTGACAGTGTGCCCTCCTCAACCTCGGTCTCTGGAACTGATGCCACATGCCACGCCGGCACCATCCTCACCCCCTGGTGTGCTGAGCCAGCCACTGGCATGGCAGGGCACACCTGTAATCCTAGCCCCAGAAAGGTTGAAAACAGGAGGATCACTACAAGTCTGAGCTTCATAGTGAGACCTTGTACCAAATTAAATTAAATTAAAAAATAAGAATAAAAAGTCATTGTATCCAGTTTTGGGGAAAAAATCCAAGTTGATATTCTAATTGTAATTACATGAAAAGCATAAACAGTTTTTTGTAATAGTTAAATCTTACCCAAGATATGACAGATTTTCTATTTGAGATACAGTCTCACTATGCAGTTTGGGCTGGCCTTGTGCTCACTTTTGCAGCCCCCAGCTGGTCTCGAACTTGCATCCTCCTGTCTCACCTTCCCTAGTGCTGGGATTCCAGGCATGTGCCACCATGCCTGGGATGACAGGCTTTTTCAAGTGCTCAAATTTTGATTTTGCAGTACCTATAAAATTCTGAATATGTAATATGTGAGAGATGCTATAGATCTAGTTTTCCAATATTTTGAACACAGGGATTGCAGCGACGGCGTCAGAAAGGCAGACTACAGTTTCCCCATCCTTGCACCCCTTTGACCCAGAGAGCAGAGTAATGAGAGCCATGGCTCCTGCTCAGCTCCTGCGTGGTGTGGGCACAGACTTGGGGTGCAGCACAAGTCCCTACAGATCCCTCCCTTCCAAGCCTGGCAGCTCTGGCCCTTGTGCTGGGGCCACAGGCTGACCAAGCCTTGCATTGCCAGTGTCCTGAGGAGGGGATAAGATTTCATCCTCCGAGAGGTTCAGGTGAGGGCCCTGGGGTCCCCAAATCCACTCTTGGGGAGGGGTCCCTCTGTGCAGGAGTCCTCACCACACCCTGCAGGGCATAGGTGGCTCAGTTGGGTCTTGGCCACCCATGGCAGCATTCTGTGTCTGCCCGCAGCTGCCTGGTCAGACCCAGGGAGCCTGAAGCCTGTGGACCTCTGAGAACTGCAGCTCTCTGCACAGTGCTGCCTCTGCAGAATCCTTTATTTTAGGTCAGCTACTGGAGGTCGAATCCTGGTCCTCGCCCCCAGAGCTGCAGCCACAGCCCTTTACACTTTTGTCCTGAGGTTAGTTCTCGCTATGTCGCCGGGGCTAGGCTAGAGCACGTAGGCCTCCTGCCGTGGGATTCTCCTGAGTAGCTGTGGTTATGGTATGCACCAGTGCCCAGCTCTGCATGACGACATCAAGGAAAGGGAAGGATTGCACAAGCAGCCTCCATCAGGGAGGCTTCTGAGGGATGCCTGCTGAGGTGGGTCAGGGCGGAGTTAGGGTATGGGGTGGTGTCATCCAGCCCTGCCTCCAGCTCCACTGCCCTATTCTATGCGCAGCTCGCTTCTCCACCTGCAGGCACAGTGCAATTATTTTTAGTTTAATTTTATTTATTTTTTGTACCAGGGATTGAACTCAGGACCTTGCACTTGCCAGGCAGCATTGTGCAAGTTTTGCTCAGTGAGCAAAAGCTTAATGAAGGCTAACAAAGTACCATCTTGTTCCAGGTTTTTCCACTTCCGTATTTTCTCTGAATAATTGCCTTGTCTTGAACATCTGTCCCTGAGCCCTTGAGCTTCTAGTGCAAATACTCATGCCATGACCTCACAGGGCTCTCAACATAACAAGCGCTATGTGCTCTGGCCCACTGAGAAGGAAACAGGACAAATATGTTCAGTTAACTGTACCGCCCCCTAGTTATCACCTGAGTGGACAAGAGAATGCTCTGAAGTGAATCAGTTTAATCTGTGAACTTTCAAGAACTGGGGGGTTGGAGGGAAGCAAATCACATGAAAGTGAAATACATTCTGTAGGTTACAAGACACACAGTACTTAGCTCAGTAAGGTCTAAAATGGGCATCAGTCTCTTAAGTACAAGACTGAGTAGCGTTCCCACTGTAATCCACACAGAGCGAAGGCTGGCACTGCTGGCTCCTGGCACTAGAGGTTGCCTATGGCTGCAGCTCTTGCAGCGGCTGCTCCCTTCTCATGACTGCCTGCCCTTGCTGGGCCCTGAGGAGTACTCACTCTGGAACTTCCAGACTCAAAAGGACTGAGAGATAAAATGTGTCCCACTCTCCTCATTGAACTAAGAGAAAGTAGTTGTACATATGGTCCAATCATCCATAATAGTAGTGGGTTACCAGCAGAACTGGCAATGTCGGAAGCAGTTGACTTGAACCTTTTACAGCTCAGCATACTTATCTGGCTTTACTTTTATGCCTTACGGTTAAACTTTTCTGCTGGATGTTTAAGGCCAAATTAAAACCAGATCTATATAACAAAACATGCAACTTTTGTATCTGACAAGGTCAGTCAAATCCCCTCACAATTTACCTTGAAGCCATGTACAGCATTTTGTAGAACTTTTGTCAGTGTCAGCCATCTGGGTGAGTCACAGCCATTGCTTGACTCAGGACATAAGAGAACCTGTACTGTCACTGTGAAAGCCTGAGAGAATGTTTTCTCTCTAGGTGACTCTCCTTAGGCACACTATACATCGTCGATCCCTTTCCTCTGTGGCCCCATAATCTCCTTGAACAGAGAATTTGGGACATCACTGAGTTATAAGATGTACAGTACAGGTTCTCTTATGTCCTGAGTCCTCACTGACCTTGAAAAGCTGGGGCCAAAATATTGACTTGTAGCCCTTCTTTTTCTCTAATTTTTTGGTATGCAAACTTAAGTTGCTAACCTTCAAAAGAGAAGCTTAGTGATGCTATTACTCTATAACATAGGTACTTGAGCTTAACATCACTGTCTTTCTGAATATCAAACAATGAGAATTTGTACCAATGGTGTTTGTACCATTTGTACCCAATGGTGTTTAGAAAAATTATCATGTCTGCATCTTGCACTCTGAACAACTACTATGAAGACAACAATATGTATTGTATTAATTATTATGGTTGTTCTACTAATGTGTTCTGAAACTGCCTCATTGTTCTTTTTTATTAAAATTAATAAAATCAAAAAAACCAATAAATTGTTATTCAGCATAAAAAAATCACATTCACTTACAAAAGAAATACACAGATTAAAAATCAAAAGATAATAAACAATACTCCATGCAATGGGACCTCAAAAAAAGTAGTGACGCTATGGTTTTACATCTAAATTATCAGTCCCAATCCTCACATGCTCCTAGGTAAGGCTTTAGGGAGGTGCCTGGATCATGGGCGTGTGACGCTAGGTGAGCACACTGGTGGTTTATGGCTGGATGTGTGTTGGAAAAAAAAGAAGCATTCCACTCTGAAAAAGGTCCTCCTCCCCCTCAAGTAATTCTCAAGTGAGGACAAGCACCCAAGAGAAAGGTAAACTGTGTTTGGATCAAACCCAAACAGTACTGCCAAGAGTTCACATACTTTTGAAAGACAATTGTTACTCTTGCAGGAGACCGTTGCTTTAACATTAAAACGTGTGTCGTGCAGTCTTGCAGGGTGTTGGAGAGGGGACTCTAATCCAATCTAGGTCCTGGGAAAGAAGCATTTTAAGACTAAGGTAAATGAAAGTTAAAGTCTAACTTGTGTTTACGTGGTACTGAGGTAGTTACTTTCCTTCTCCTTTCTTTTTCTTTGACAGTACAGGAAATGGAACCCAGGGTCTTGATACTGATCCAAAGCGCTGGCATCTTTCTATATTTTGAGATTTTGAGACAGGGCCTTGCTGGGTCACCCAAGCTGGGCCCGAATTTGCAGTCCTCCTGCCTCACTCCCCAAAGTGTGGAGATTAGAAGTTTGCACCACTATGCCTGGCTTATCCATTTCTTTTATTGCTTTTAGCTTGTTTTATTTTCTCATGTGAATATGGCACATTTTGTTTAATCTGTCTCCCAAGAATGGGGATTTGGACTGTATCAGCCCACTCGGGGAGCCCAAGGGAGATTTTCACAGGTGAGGTCCCCAGGCTAAGAACACACGTGTGCCATCAGGGAGCAGGGAACAGGGCAGAGTCAGAGCCAGCACGGCCTGTGTCTTTGTTGTATGATTCTTACACAGGCTGTGGTCGCATGTTTACATTCTTACATAGTGTCAATATTGGCACATGTGTGCTTACCTGTGCTCAGCCACGGCTATAGAACTGTACCCCACTGTGCCCCTACACTAGACGAGCGGCGTCACATCCTCAGGAGTCCTTAGCTGCCCTTGAGCTTTGAAACTATCTGAATGGCTCCCTGCATCTTGTTTCCATGTTGTTGTTTTGGCTATTACAGATAAAGTTTCCAAAAGCAGTCTGGTATCAGCCTTTGTAAGGTGTTTTCATTTACCTTTAGAGAATTACCTAGGAGGAAAGCTTCTGGGCCATAGAGCAAAAATATGTTTAATTCTGTAAGGAACCAACAAAGTGTTTCCTATGTTTCCAGTTGTTCTGCTATCTTACAAGATATTTAATTTTGGCAGTTCTGGTTGGTATCAAGTGGCAATTTACAGGCTGGGGAGATAGCTCCAAGGCACAAGTTCCTGCTTGGCAAGTGAAAGGTCATGAGTTTGAACCCCAGTCCCGCAAAAAAAAAATAAAGAAAGAAAAAAAAAATCAAGTGGCAATTTATGCTAGGTTGGTGACATAAGCATTCTGGGAGGCTGACGCATGAAGATTATCAATTCCAGTCCAGCCTGGGCCATATAGGGACTACGACTCTGTAAAAAATAAAAATAAAGGCGTAAAAAAGTAACTGGCATCTAAGGAGCATGCTTGGAGCCAGCAGGCAAAGAAGTCTGCCAAAGTCAAGTAAGAAATGCAGGGGCCACTGTGGGGCTCTGGGCCCCGGCCTGGTGGGTGCACTGCACCTTGATATTCCCTTCTCACTATGGAAACGTGCAAAAGAGAAGGCCTCTTCCCGCTGAGACCGCTCCTGAGGGAAGCTGGGCTGCAGGGAGCTCTCAGGGCTTCAGGGACAGAGCACTTGGTCCAGTGCCAACAGGAGCCAAGTGCCTGACAGCCAGAGGGAGCAAGCCAAGAGAGAAAACCTTGAGATGAATAGGGGCAGAGGAGACTGGGGCAGGTTGAACTGGACTCTGTGTTCCTCTCCAGTAACTAGATGAAGTGAGAGTTTAACTTTAGTTTTGCTTTAAGTATACACCCTGCAGTTTTTTTTTGTGAATTATGAGCATTTCAATGTGCCCTGAAAACAGCTGTTTTAGGTTCTAGAGGGGAGATAGGTTGAGAGGGTGGGAATGGGAAGGGGAGGGTAGGCGGAGCAGAAGCCACACACAAATGCTCAGGAGAGAAAGCGCACTGGGCAGGCTCCGCTGAACAACACCAGGACCGGGTGGCCTCGGGGCTGCTACTGTTCACCTGTCTTCGGTACCAGACAGCAAGAAACCTGGATGGAGAGGCTTATGTGACACGTGTTCCAATGCAAGTCCGGAGCACAGAACAGATCTGGCACCAAGCATTCAGCTAGAATTCAATGAATCAGCAATTGTGATGGCTCAGGGCTCCCTCAGTTCTCCCATGAGTTCATCCTGCAGGAAGTGGACTCCTCCACTCCAGGGATAACCCGATTTTCTGGGCCTGTGTGAAACTGTGTAACCCACTTCTAACCTGCTGCTGGTCACATTGGATGCAGCAGGATGCAGGCAGCACCTCTGGGGGCCCAGGCATCAAGGAGACACAGGGCAGGGGGCTGGAGCAGGACAGTCCCCAAATCTGAAGGTCTCGGATTCTCTCTCAAGGTGTGCACAGAAGCAGACCTGGAGCAGCCTGGGGAGGCTTTGGAGCACAATTGTGGTGTCAGCTGCACTGGGGGCCCATGCCAGCACCCACTGGCACAGTGGTGATGGCTGTGAGAATACTGCAGACCACCGCTGCAGGGCGCTCCTCAGCAGCTCAGCTGCCACCAGCCCAGCCAGAGGGACACTGCCATCACCAGCCACAGGATCCTAAGGAGCCTCAGAGCACAACACAGTAAGGAAGTATTTAGAGCCAGGCCCTTAATCACACCGCAGTCAGAGTGGGGCAGCCTTCAGTCCCCAGGTGGCAGGGCAGTGACAGAAGCAGTGCCAGTGGCCAAGCAGACTCTCCTGCAGTGTGGGAGGAGACCTGGGTATTTTGTTAGAAACGAGTTCATTTTTTCTGCACTTCCTGCCATCAGCTGTGTTAGCACGGCTGATTTGGAGGCTAATTGCATGATTTCATAGCTTTTCTGGGAAGCGAGAACATACTGGAAATGGAGTGGGGGTGGGGAGCGGGGTTGACTGGGAGACAGGGAGCTGTGGTCTTCCCTGCCTCAGCCTGAGCTAGGGTGCAGGCTCCTACTCTCGGCTCCTGAAGAAGATGTACACCAGTCATCTCTTCCTGCCTGGAGAAAACTCACACCTGCTTAGTTTAAAATAAATAATTGTTATTTAACGAACACTTTGTTGACCAAAGTTTTAGCTTGGGCCTACGTGAGAAAACACAGTATATCTCACCAAGAACAAATTAGATGTGAGGGCTCAGGGATCTCACAGTTCCTGAAAGCAAAGAAGGAGCAAAGCAAGGCGAGTGGCTCCATTGGATGCTGCGAGCTCTGCAGCTCTTTCCTGCACAGGGGAATCTAAAATGTGGCCACGTGCATTCTTAATGTAATTTAATTCATGACTCAGAGAGCAGTCACCACAGTGGAGAGAAAAACCAGCACACACTGGCTTCAGCAAGAAAGGCATCTCTGTCACCATAGACTCAGCTCGCTCCGGCTGCATCGGCGTGGCCTGCCCAGGGCAGCTGAGGCTGGTGGTGGCAGTCACATGGCCACTGTGCAAGTTCCCGCCCCAGCAGCCCAGAAGGCTTCCCATTGCCTCTCTCAGGCTTCCAGAGACAGCTGCCAGGCCCTCACTCGCAGCACCGTGCTGCGCTGCCCTGTCATGCACGGCCACACGCCTCTTCTCCACCAACTTCTCACCACCAAGGTCTGCTTCATGTGGCGTCATTCTTCTCAATCCATGTGTATGTTAGGAGAAAGAAAGATAACAGGTGATTTATGAACTCGCCCAGAGAAATAAACAATGGGGACCGGAGGGCACAGGCTTCTTTCAGAGCGGCGACCCTGAGCAAGCGTGGGAAGCCTCGCAGTGTGGTACCCACAGTCACAGCCAGCACTGGTTAGTGCAGCCTGGAGAGGCTGCTTTCAGGGCTTGGTGCTGCACTGACAAAGTGCACGAGGCTGTGATCATTGCATGAGGTCAGGAAGCCACTGCCCAGCACAACTTGACTGTGAGTCCAGAGACCCTCAGAGTCTACATCTGTCTGGAGACACCGGTGACAGAGACACTCCTACCCAGTGCACGCGCTGCCACTCCTTGAAGAGTCTTCTTGATTCTTCGGCCAGTGTGATGGATCCATGGATGTGAAGCTGTTACACTATGGTCAGGGAAGTCAGCCTGAGGATGGGGCGGAGATACAGGCAGAGGAGAAACCAGATGGGGCCACGCCTGGGGCCTCTCACATCTTTCCCCAGGAAACGCTCTGTGAGCAAGTCCAAAGACCACAGCCCTGTCAGTACACAATAACCCTTCCCTGCCTCACCCACAAAGATGCCTCTCAACCACTCACTGGTCCGCTGGAGACATGAGGCCCCCATTTCTTCCATAAAATCGACTCCTCACGGCCCTTGGGCTTCTCTGAACACAGGGCTCCCACGGCTGTCCCCATAGGCTGATCTGTGTCACTGACAAAGTCACCGGGGTTTGCTCAAATCTGCTTATTTCATTCCAGTTCACTATTACACATGTGTAACTCAAATAAATAGGACTGATAGGTTTTAAAAGTTGTCTTAATAAAGACTAAGTTAAATATTTCCTGGATGTAGAATGGTAGAATCACATTGTGGCTGACATTGGTGACTGCAGTCAGTCGTTGAAATAAATGTTGGTTAGGTTCTTTAAAAGATGAGTGTGAAAAGTTGCACACACATGGTCAGTGGAGGCGAACCTGAGGCTTTTATCACTAAAAGCTCTAGAAAGTTCGCCATCACTGTTGTGGTCACCTTTCTCTCAGTTTCCTTCTCAAGCATTTTAAACCTTCTGTGACATTTTAAGGAAATAAAGTGGAAAAACATAACTATGGCGTGTGTATATCATATACATGTGAGAAATAGTATAATTCCAGTCATGAGATCCACATGAAAACATGCCCTATTTTGGAAAGTGAATACAACTTCTTATGTCTTAGTTCTGAATTACATGTCAAATAGCTCACAACTATTTCATCTGTGAGTCCAAGAAGCCTTCATTTAGTTAGATTATGTACAGATGTCACTTTTTAAAGATGCCCTAAAAGGGCTGGGGATATAGTCCAGTGGCTCAAGCACCTGCCTGGAAAGTACAAGGTGTTCTGAAAAACTATGTTAACTGCTATATTAAAACTGCTAAACAGAGCGCTGTCTTCTTTCTGTCAGCTCCTTGGCATGTTGTTTCTACCGTTTCCCCCAAAATAAGACCTAATGAAATAATTGGCTTTGAAAACTAGAGACCAGTTCTGCAAGGTCAAGGCCAGCATCATGCAGTTTAAGCCGCACTGCTCTGCTTGGTGGCTAAAGGAGTGGCAGATAAGACAAGGACAGGCCAGCTGGGGCGGGTTTCTCCATCCGTAGTGCTCACGGTTGATTATTTTCTGAATAGGTCTTATTTTTAGGGAAACACAGTAGCTGATTTAAGTTATTTGAGATAAAATTTGAAGTTCTAGAAAAGATAATTTTCCAGTTGACTGAGGTATTAACATTGAGAATGAGAAAGGCGGTCTCTCTAAGATTCCTGTTTACTAACCCTAGCCCTTTCCTGTTCATAGCTTTGAGAATGGCAATGCACTTCTCCTTCATTTTTAAAACCTGTCGGAGCACCTGTCTGTGCTTCCTGTTTCCACCTGCCCTGCACATTGTCCACCGTCTGGAGTATGGCTTCTGCCTCATCGTCATGGTCACCAGTGACATCCATGACCTTCAGTTCACCTGGTCACTTGGGCTCTTCAATTTCCTCGCGTGACTTCTTGAGAACTTCCATAGTTCAACTAAACATTTTCCACAAGTTTTCCTTAAATACCATATTTTCCTGTGATTGTCCTACTTTCTATAATTATTATTATTTTATATATTTGGTA
>PVKN010035645.1:0-11598 GCA_004027915.1 Capromys pilorides | reverse complement strand
CACACACACACACACACACACACACCTACTGTTCTATAATACATTTATTATGGGAGAGAAGAGGTAAATGACACTAAGTTAAAGAAAAGTCCAGCAAGCATTTACTCTGTAGCCTCTACAGAGTTGGCAGGACAAATAAGAGAGCTGTGGGGACGCGTCCCAAAGCATCTAGACAGAGGCCACGTCAAGGAAACCTTCAGAGTAAACTTTTCAGAATCCTCTCAAAGAGCTTCTCCTCCATCCTCCCCCACCCCCACTCACTTTGCTTCTTTGATTATATCTTTTCCAGCAAGCATTCAATTTCATGTCAGTTTTCTTTCTCCAGATCCTGTCTAAGTAGCTGTCCTAGGGAACTGGGGCTATGGAGACTTTTTTTCCTACAGGTTTTATGATAGGAATAGTATTTTAAAACCCCATTCCAATCACCCTATTTCTAAAATATCAATCCTTGTTTCATCCATCCTCCCTCAAAATTACACCACTACCTTGACTATGAGGGGCGACAAAAGCACTAGCCCAGGAGTCAGGAGGCCTTCTCAGTTACTAAGCAAGTGCATGGCCTTGGGCAGGTCAGTAAGCATCTTCAAGCCTGAAACATATCCTGCATATATTACCCTGTTTACCTGACAACACTGCAGAAACTCAGCCCCTTGGAGTCTGCAGAGTCCTCCATTATTCTAAGGGACTTTTCTAGCTCCTGGATACAGGATCACAGGGCCACTACCTGCTGTTCCACAGAGGGCATACACCACTGCTCCTCTGCCCTGAAAGCTGGCATAGTGCATGGGGTGTGTATGCTGTGGGGTACAGGGATAGTCTGAGCAGGTTTCCTTCACCCACTCCCCTAGGCCAGCCCCAGTCCTGTTGTTGGCCCTTGACCCTGAGTTAAGGATGTGCAGGTTAGACAGCAGACTTCGCACCCTCCTTTGGGGCGGGGGGGGGGGGGGTCTCAACCTCAGGCTGCCACTGCTAGAGATTTTGGTTATCAGGCTGGCCTGAGTTGCACTGTAAAATCCTGCTTGTCCCGCCCCTAAGTAGTTCAAGGAAGCACAGAATTTGCAAAGTTAAACAAAATCCCACAGCTCACACAAATTACTCTCTGCTGCCAGTCCCTGCCAAGAATCTGAACAATTTAATTTCTCTGTGCGCACTCTAAGTTTGAGCCATCAAGGCAAAGCTCAGCAACCTGTTTAGCACTCTCAGACCTCCTCTCCCTCCCTCACTCAGGACCTTCCTTCACTGTGTAGTGCCCTTGCCCACCCGCTTTCACCCAGAGTGGGCAGCACTCAGAATCCTGGTGCCTGGCCCCTGCACTACCTCTTGACGAGTCTCCTGGTCCAGCCAGGGAATAAGAGGCTGTGAGATCTGCTAGTCAATCCAGCGATGCGGAGGCGACTAGTCTTGAGAGGAGCTGCTGGCAGTGTGAGCGCTTGGCTCTGCCTATCAGATTCCCCCACTCCTTGCTCTGCGCAGTGGGGTAGGGGCTGATTCATAGCAATTTTCTGTGCAACAGCCAGCTCAGTGCCTTCTGCATACCTGTTTGCTGAATTCCCTGGGTAACTCCCACTGTTTTTCATTGTACCCCATAATTTTCTTTTCCATTATGCAAATCAGGTGTCTCTTCAAGACTCAGTCCAGGGGCCTATTCTCTCTGAGTGCTTTGAATGACAGTTTCGATGGCCATCCCACAGTTCTCCCAAGTCACTCAATGGAAAGGCAGAGGTAGAGGAGCTGAGACACACAAAGGCAGAGCTAATTCGTGCCAGGGCAAGGATGAGGGCCAGGAGCTCCTGGGTCCCAGCACAGCATGCTCTTTACTGTACTATATTGCTCCCTCCTGCCCTGACATAGAGGATTGCGTTCCAGGGCAGGGACATCTTTTGCTGGCCTTTTTCACACAAGGACCATATTAGGGAACAAGCACTTCTACACTTTGCCTTGCTTCTCCTGCTCCTCTCCCATTCTTGTCCAGGGTCTGTGCCCTCACATACTCAGGGACACGAAGGTTATTTTGTTCCAAGCTCAGTGAACAGCAAGAACAAACTGAAGCTGACTTCACAAAGTCCTCTGCTGGCCTGGGTGGCAATGATCTCAGTAATATCCCCCACAGCCCCACTGCCCTCCATGATATTATTGTCATTTTCTCCGATCTGTGCAGATCTGGAAACTGGGGGGATTTGAGGGCCATCCTCCTAAAAGCTCTTCCAAAAACACTGTCTTCCAATCCTATATGCAAATCACCATTCAGTGAAGAAAAACCTACTATTTATAAAAGCTAAACATTCTCATCTGATGTAGCAAGGGCAATATGGGGGGAAAAGTGGGAGGATTTCAAATATATAATTCCTCTCCTCCCAATTCCTTTGCCTCATCACCTGTACCAAGTAAGTGGCCAAAGGGAGAGTGTTATTGTCAAAGAGAGATAAAAATAGAGGAAAAAAAGAGTAAAAAATATCAATGCATGTAAGTGAGCCCAACAACTGGGAAGGAAGAAGCAGTCTGGGCAAAAGAAAATGGGAAGAAAGGAGAGAGTAAAGGTTAGAGGGCACCTGTGGGCTCCAGGCACACAGAGCCACAGTGGAGGTTCAGGAAAACACAGACTAGAGAAAAGGTTCTGAAGTGCCTGGTTTGAAAAGGAGACCCCAATGCCTAGTGTTAAGTTCTCTTACCCTCTTTAGAGACAGAGTTCTGTCTGTATCTGGCAATAGCTGGTGGCACGATTTTTAATTTAAATACTTCTAGCTTCTCACCACCACTACCAGGAGGATGCCCTTGCCCCTCTTAAATAAATCTTACCCAACACGAAAGTGACATTTGAGGGCTCAAGATTGGTGGTTCTTCTACTGAAAGAGAGGCTAAGTCCCTCTCCCCCTTTGGTACCAGGTGCTGCCCTTTTTACATTCTAAGGCATCGGATCAGGAGAGGAGAGAGAGGGAAGGAGCAGCAGTTTGAGCAGTTTGGTCCAATTTGTCCCTGGCATCATTCCTCCATTTCTCTCTCTCTCTCTCTCTCTCTCTCTCTCTCTCTCTCTCTCTCTCTCTCTCTCTCTCTCTCTCTCTCTCTCTCTCCCCCCCCACTTCACCCTGCCTGCATTTTCCTGCAGCTCCTTCTTTGGCCTTAGTATCTCTGCTCCCCTTCTTCCCTGAAGCATCTTGCAATGGTACTTGCTTTTTAAGGTACAGTTTTAGACCGACAGGCCAGGGAAAAATTTGACTTGAGAAAGTGGGTGTGTCACAGAAGATAGAAAAAAATCCACCCAGGTAGCCAGCAACATATTGTTGTTGGAAGCAGCTGGCAAAGCATGATTTGAACCTAAGTGCATAGAAAGCCAATTTAGACAGAAGATTGGCAAGTTATTGGCTTGGATTGCAGGGATTGCCTTGGTAACATAAATATTCAAAGACATCATAATACATTAGAGAACAAGTGGATCAGTGAGCATCACTAAGCCTCAGTCTTCTCAACTGCAGAATAGGGGGATAAATGCTCACTCCAGAGCACTGTAAAGATGAGTGTGTGAAATTACATATTTAAAATACTGAGTACCTATGTTGCTACTGAATCCTAGAAAGAAAAAAGCATTTGCCCAGGGTGACAAAGAAAGACTGATTGGAATCTAGGTCTTCCAAGCATCCCAGACAGCAGAAGGCACACTTTCCATTCTACTTTCTTTGCTAAGAAGGCTGCCAGGACCACCCTCAGGGACAAGGTGGAGGTGGAATTAGGGAGGTGCTTAGAAACTGACGCTATTTATGTGGATATAGATATTCTACTCCTTAGCCCCAGACTCAAATGACTAAGGCTCCAGCTCCTATCGCATCTCCCTTTTCATCATCACTCAGGTAATCTTCCCATGCCTTCTTGGACTGATTCATTGCCACTTTAGTGTCACCACTGCTGCCCAGCTCTGAGGCAGTGACTCACCCTCTAGCTGGCCAGGGCCCCTGCCCTCCAGGAAAGAGGCTTTCTTCCTAATTGACTGCAGAAGCCTCACTCGCATTGAAACAATGCTCTTCCAGCCAGATTTAGAGACAGAGGGCTTTGAGGACAGATGGAATAGCTTTTTGTCCAAAGCCACAGCTGTCTGCTCATACAGTACCTGCGTTGATGCTTTTGGAGTCCCTCTTCAAGTACCTAACAAACCCTTGTATGACCTCAGACCTCAGTGCTATCCAAAGGGTTTTGCCCAGGATGTCTCTTTGCTGCATTATACTGACTGCTTTGTGTGTCTGGCATCGCACTAGGTGCTGGCAAGATTGAAGGTAACAGGAAGATCTCCCTGGGACCCACCCGATGAGTGTTCACTACAAGTTCACAAATATTAATGTGGCACCTGGTAAAGGTGTAAAGTTTACAGCACGAAGGGTGAATTAGGCAGTTTCTGGGAGGGGTTCAGGGGACCTACAGAAAAGCCCAACTGTGAATGGCTCCTAGGACTGGAGTTAGACCTGGAACTTCTTGAGGTCAGTGAGTACCCCTACTAAACCCTCACCCCTGCAAACATCTCCGTTAAACACAGCACAGTTCTGAAATGGAAAGTTATCTGAACCCTTGCTTTCCGACCCGGATTGGGGTAATCAGCTGGTGACCAAGTCTGCCTGCCAGCCTTTGATCCCTTTTCTTCAAAGGTCTGTATCTTTATCTTTTTGATGAGGGTAAGTGAGAGGGGGAGAGTGGTTATCTTTTTCCTTAACTGTCTAAACTCAGAGTAGTTCTTCATATACTTCGTATTTCAGTACTTAAACCTCACAACTATCCTGAGAACTAAGGTAGTGACTCACTAAGGTAGACAACTATGAGGTGGCAGAGCTAGATTCGAACCTCTCACACGTCTGAAGCCCGCGGGCTTTGACAAGCACTTTGTACAGTGCGACTCCGCCTAGGCGGAGGGAAAAAATCTCCTCCTTTCTGCCCGCTTCCCTCTCCGCAGAAAGGACGCAAGCGGAGGGCTGGAACCAGCGAGTCATCCGGCCTCACAGCATTCTGGAATAATCCCTGCAGTGCGCTCCCTGTGGGAGGGCACCTCCAAGTTTCCGGCGGGGGTTGTGCCTCCAGGGGCTGTGCCTCCAGTAGTGGAAAGCACCTTCAGTCACTGTGCCTCCCCCTGCTGCCTGTGGCTCCTGATTTGAAGTCACCGTTCTGCGCACGTTTGAGTGCCAAGAAAATAGCTCACCCGCTGCCCAAGAACCGTCACCGCCAGGTCCTAGGCTGCAAATAGTCTTTCCAGATTTGATGACGCAACAGGGAGAGCAGAACATTAACAGTGTCCTACTGTGTGCCCAGCGCGGAGTCAGCGATTTCTAATAGCCCTTGCCCTTTACATTAAAAAAGTGTTGCTGTTCAAAATAGTGAGCTCTCCATTAAAAAGAAGTCTTCACGCTACACTAGAGCAGGTTTCGAAGAAAGCTTGCATGCAGATTCCCAACTCCTTACTTCTTGAAACCAATAAATGTCTAAACCCTTTAATAGTCACCTGTTTTGCTTTGGGGGTTGGGGAGGAAGAAGCAAACTGTGGGGGGAGGGTGCAGAGGTCAAGCCCGGGAAGGGGCTCGGGGAGGGTGCGGGAGGAGGAGCCTCAGGCAGGGTCGACTGTGGTAATCTGAGTGTGGGTCTCCGCGGAATCCTCCAGCCCGCCGGCTGATTCACTGGACCTGCCTGCTCTCCTGGGTTCTAGCTGGAACCTACCAGGACTCAACTTACCCCCTTTGCCTGGGATGGGGAACTGAGGGGTCAAAGGGAAAAGAGCATCTGTGCCCGCCCCGCCTTGCCTGCCCATCCTCTCTCCTTTCTTCCCCGCCTCCACTCCTCGCCCCCTTCTCTTCCGCCCAGAGAAGGAGGGGGCGCGCAGTGGCTGTGTGTGTATGTATGTATGCATGTAGGCGTGTGTGCGAGCTGCGCGGGCACCTCTGGGTGTTTTCAGTGTGTCCGGGTGTGTTTGGGGTGTGGGGGGGTGCATGTTTTAGCCTAGGTGCTTGGTGTGGTGTGCATTTGATTTTCGCTGACATGAAGCATGTGCTTGTGCGGTGTTTGTATGTGCATTCTTGCAGGTTGTATGTTTCTGCTCGATTATAGTGTGACTGTGAGGGTTCAGTCTGGGTGTGGGTTTGTTCAATGTGTGTTTCTGCCGGGGGTTTGTGATCCTGCTGTGGTGAGTGTGTACAGTATGTAGTGTGTGTGTGTGTGTGTGTGTGTGTGTGTGTGTGTGTACAGTATGTAGTGTGTGTGTGTGTGTGCGCGCTTGCTGAAGCTTGTGTGTATATTTGGTGTGTGCTTACTCTTGGATTCAGTGTGTCAATGTGGACTTACAGGTGGTGCTTGCTGTGATGTGTGTGTGTGTTTGTGAGCAAGATATCTCTAGAAGTCTACTTAAGGTGCTTGTGTTCAGAGATTTATGTTCTGTGAGAAGTCGGTGTGTCTTTTAATTATGCTCAGGTGTGTGGTGTAGATGCATGTGGGGACAGCGTATGGCTTGGATGGAGGGTTGAATACAGTGTCTGTCTCAGAGGAGGTGGCTTGAGTTTAGGGGCGCAAGGGGTGAAAGCACCAGCTTTTGTTAAAAGAAACAGCTGGTGATTTTACTCCTGGTTAGGGGGGAGGGGCAGATGGACTTTGCACCTGGACTTTGTACCAGAAAGCAGATGGGTGGCTGCGACCCCTGCAGGGAAGCCCCCTCGACGTTAACCTCATCTTCTCCGTGGAGGTCCACTCGCTGGAAGTGTGCTTTGTCTGCAAGAGTCAAGGTCCGCTGGGGCAAGGTGTGAACTTACCTGGCTGCTTAGAGGAACGAAGAGGAGGGCGCCGCTTTGGACAGGTAGGGCGCGTCTGGCGCGCAGTGCAGGGGCTGGTGGGAGTAAGCTGGAAAGATTATAGGTCACTGACCCTACACCAGCACTAAGGAGAGGAGATCCCAGTTTGCACTCAGTCAATTGAACCAAACTCTTTGTTCAAGGCCTGACTCTTTCACACCTCCTTGACAGGGCAAATCCAGCTGCCTTTTCCTTTCAGCCTCATGACAAATTCCTACTTACTATTGTAAGACCTAATTCAGGACTCAAAAAGTTTTTCTGCTTTTCTTCCCTCCTCCCTCCCCGTTGAAGACTTTCTTCTTTAAGTCACTATAATTAAATGTTCATGCTTTTCATTGCATGGTCATGCTTAAGAGTAATTATTTAAACCTTCTTTTAAATTGTGAGATGCCACAGAGAATATGTGAGACATAAGACTAGCAGTAATAGCCATCATAATAATATGAGCACTTATTAAGCACTTACTATGTACCAGGCATTGTGCTGAGTGCTCTTGCATGCATTAGTTCCTAGAGCCCTCACAAGGAGGCTGTGAGGTAGTGCTGTAATTATCACAACATTACACTTCACACTCCGGGCTCAGAGTAGTTAAGTCATTTCCCCAAGGTCACACAACCATAGGAAGCAGAGCTGGTATTTTAATTCAGGTCTTTCATGCTCTTTAAACCTTTCTTCTGTATTAGACAGCCTGACAGAGAGGAATTCCCTGATTCCTGCTAGACATTGAAGTCTCTATCAAATAGTATCACTTCCCAACAAATCTTTCTTTTTCGTGTACTGAGAGCACCATGAGTACTCAGCATAATTACTTTCTCTGCCTCCCAGACAATTGATACCTTCTCCACCTAATTACCTGCTTTGTGGACACCTCCAAATTTTAATTACTCTAGGCACACAAGCACTTCACTAGCTCCGGTTCTGTAAGCTCTCCTTAGGCTGGTGCTGAAAGAAAGAACTAGCAATGAGCATTTTTAAACCAAAGAATGGTGGAATTAGGCATGGAAAGGAGTAGGGTAAGGCATCAGGGAAGACTAGGGGAATGTTTTTTAGCCCCACACCACACCTATTGTTACACTATCCCCACCAGACCTTCTGTATGCAATATACTTCAAGCAGACCAGTCATCTATCAAACTGCACAAAGTAAATCAAGGAGAGCCCTCCCCCCATCCCCTCATCAGAAAAGGTTGTTGAATGGATCCCATTTTGTCTTAGTCATGGGGGGCTGCACTATGCTTGCCTAATGAGGCTCATGCTGCTGTTCAAATGCCTTCCAAGCAGATTCATCTAAGAAATTAAAACAATACATCGCATTTTGGGGGACACATTTATGGGGGGCATGGTGTTAAGCCAGTCACAGGAAAAGGACTTCTGGAAGCACTGTCTCCCAGCTCAGCTCCCAGAAAACCACCCTAGACTGCTGCAAAGAGGTCAGGGGGTGGAGAGAGAGGGACAATTCAACAGTGGTGAGTCACTTTGCCACTTTTCAGGGATAAAGTGAGAAGCACGATTTAAATTGCCACTGTTATTATTGTGCCCTTTCAGCTAGCACAAATGAGCCTAGTGTGTGGATGAAAAGCAGTTGGAACATCCAAAATGCTTACCCCCAACTGGGTCTGGGTCAGCACCTCATCCTGGGTGGGCAGGAAAAGCAATGCCTGAAGCATTATGTATGGAGAATGCCTCCTTTGGGGGCAGAAAAACGGGGTGTAGAGGGCAATGTAAGGTGTGCAGTACACAGACCACCAGAAACCTTTGTTTCTGTTGCATCTTAGCCTGTGCAAGGACTTCACACAAACTTTTGACATCTCCCAGCCTCTGGCCTCAAGCACACAGTGCTGCCAAGCCAGTGTCAGGCTTCCTCCCTTTCATCTGAATCTATCAGCTTCACTTACACTTCCTCCTGGCACCCCGGCGATGCCTCTCCTTCCCTTCACTCTCCACACACACTCATACACACAGACACATCTCTAGACGACCAGCCTAGACCCTGGCAAGTCCCGGTTGCATTTACAGAGTCTGTTGTGTTCACTACTGATACCTGTGAAATGGGGACATACTTAAGAAGCCAAAAGCTCCAGGCTGTGGCTCCTAAGATCCAGACCTGGGCCAGAGGCCATTAATATATTTATTCCCCTCCTACCCCAGACCTCAGTAAGTGGTGGAAGAGTGGTGGCTACCTGAATCACTGTCAATATAGCCACCAACATAAAACGCACACACACACACACACACACACACACACTCACACACACACACACACACACACACTTTCCTTGGATTTTAAACTTGCTGCTACAAAAAATCACTCTCCTCTCTCTCTCCCCTTATCCCTCCCCCTTCTTTATGTCTCTCTCTTTCCTGTCTCTCTCCCTCTCTCCCCTTCTCTCTCTGTCTCTGTCTCTCCTTCCTCCTCCTCCCTCCTTTCCTCCCTCCTCTTCTCTCCTCCTTCTGTCTCTTTCTGCTCCTTCTTTCTCTCCCTTCCTCCCCCTCATCTTTCTGTCTCTCCCTCCCTCCCTGCCCCTTCTCTCTCTGTCTCTCCCTCCTCTTCCGCCCTCCCTTCCTCCCTCTCTTTCTCTCTCTCCCTCTCTCCCATTCTTTCTCAGTCTTTCTGTCTCTCCCTCCCCCTTCTGTCTCTCTCTGTCACTCTGTCTCTCTGTCTCTGTCTCTGTCTCTGTCTCTGTCTCTCTCTCTGTCTCTGTCTCTGTGTCTCTCTCTCTCTCTCTCTCTCTCTCTCTCTCTCTCTCTCTCTCTCATAGTAAATATTCAGTGTGTCTCCTTCGTCACAGGAAGCTTATACGGAGAATTGAAAAGTGGAAAGTACTTTAGCAGCTCCCTGCCCATTACTGTTCAATACAGAGACTTGCTTGCTTGTATCCTAAAGCTAAGAGAGGCCACCAAAATGTGAATTTTACTGATGACAGAAATCGTGGTCCCCTCAGGACAGTAAAACGCTTAAAGATCAGGGATTTTTGTCTTTTCCATGGGGACTGTGAAAGAGGACAGTAGTGGAATGCAATGGCTTTGAACTGGAAAGTTACATCTCTGAGTCTCAGTTTTCTTAACTGTACAATGGAGATGTTCAATGCCTTTCTTAGAATTTCTCAGATGACTGAAAGCAGTGAATTGTGAGAAGTCTCAGCCAAATGCCTAACAGGTATAGTAAGTGTCCAAGAAAAGTTCACTTAATTCCCTCCACCTCCCCATGACCCCCCTCTTATTAGCACCCATAGTGTCTTAACCAGGCTGTTTAGGGAGTGGAGCCAACAGATTTAGTTGTCAATTTTCCTCATTACTGATTTGTCTGACACCCTTGAAATAGTCCTTCTTTTAGGATGATGTTTTGATCAGCCTAATGCAGCCCCGGAAGAAATGGAACTTATGTCCAATTCTCACTCTGTAGTTTTTCCTGACAGTGTTAATGAGGCCAAGGTTCCAGGGTAGTACTCTGCGCAGGAAAATCTGAAACTGTCTCAGTGTCCAGACTTCCTCCACTCCACTGCCAGTTCTGCCTCCCAAATATGTGCCATTGTGCTAAAAAAATAGTGACAATTTCTTGATAAGATTGCCCTTTGGCTTATGTCTCTCCTCCATCCCTTCTATCCTGGAAACTAAGAAGGCTCTTAAAACTACTCAATTTCGAGCAGCTACCAAGGTTGGGAGGGAGACAGGAGGATGGGGGCAGAGGGTGGCTCCCTGATACACACAATGCAGCACCTAAAGTGTATCTCACTTAAGTGCATCTTCATTTGTTCAAAGTTAAAGGAAAATAAAATCTATCCTTTATCAAAACTGGGAAGGCGAAAGAAGACCCCAGGCTGGACCCCTTCTTGTCCTGCCCCATACAATTGCTTCCCTCTAGAGACAAAAGCAGGTCACTACAAGAAAAACACATCTGAGCAGGGACTGCTTAGACATCCAGGGTTTCTAGGAGGTGGAAATAATCCAGGGAAGGATGAACAGATTATAGATTAGAAAGGTACTGAGATGCAGGGAATAAAAAGCTCAGAGAGGCTGGCCTTAAGATCCTCCCAGTGTCTGGAAGACTCCTTCTGCTCTGGCCCTACTCTCCATTCTGCATGCTACCCTCCTTCCCTGGCTCTGGACTCCACTCTGCAAGATAACCTAGTAGTGAGTCCTTTTGAGGATTCTGAAATTTGGAAAAGTGTCTCTAGTCCTTAACCGTGTCTGCTTCTGCAAAGATCCCTTGAGAAGGAAAATGGAAGAGGACATAAATATGGGTCAGCAGTATCGTATAGAGAACAGTTGGATCAGGGGTTCAGGCTAAGTGTATGCTACATAATAGAGTCCTTTCATAAGCAGCGACCTCTGTAGCTGCTGGATTTTGGGTACCCTGCCTGAGGAAGCTGCATGGTTTCTCAAGAGGTGTATATTTGAGATATGACAGTACCTGCCAAGGCTCATCAAACCTACTTTTGCAGATACATGTGCGAACAAATGATACAGCCAGAAGGAGACAGAAATCATTTCTAGTGACTCAAGCACCGAGGATACAGGTGGTGTTTGCATTGCGTCTTACAGTTAAAATGTGTACTTTTTCACAGAAGGATATCTATAGGTAATCAAATAGGTCAAAGACCAGAATTTGTATCCCTGGCAAAGTGTCACTAATGACATCATATTGCCCAGCTAGTAAGTTACCTGTTGTGTGTCAGCAGAGTTCACTGAGCTTTGCAAGTTATCATCTTTAATCTTACTCAAATGTTACAAAAAGAATTTTAATCAATTGCAGTCGTTGCTCAGCTGCTGTGTGATAGTGAGCAAGTTACTCA
>PVKN010035644.1:0-11594 GCA_004027915.1 Capromys pilorides | reverse complement strand
GTTTTCTTTGTATCAGTTGAATTAATGTCTGCTCTAATCTTTATAATTTCCTCCCACCTTTTGGCTTTGGATTTTGATTGCTCTTCTGTTTGTAGTTGGTTTAGGTGCTGCATAAGAGTATTTCTTTTTTCCTGATGTGTTTTCTTAATGTGTGAGTTCAGATCTGTAAATTTCCCTATGTGAACTGCTTTCATTGCATCTCATAAATTCCAGTATATTGTGTTTGAATTTTCCTTAAGTGGTACATATTTTTTAATTTCTTCTGTAACCCACTGGTTGCTGAGAAGAGTGTTGTTTAATTTCCATGTATTTCTGGAGTTCTTGTGGTTTCTTTGGCCATTTTTTTCCAATTTCATTGCACTGTGGTCAGATAATATGCATGGGATAATTTCTGTTTTCTTGCATATACTTAAGCATGACCTATGGACTAATATGTGGTCTATTTTAGAAAATGTCCTGTGTGCAGCTCAAAAAAATGTGTATTCTGAAGTGGTTGGGTAGAAAACTCTGTGTATGTTCACTAAGTCCAGTTGTTCCAAGTTCTGTTTCAGTTTTGCTACTTCTTATTAATGTTTTGTCTGCTTGACCTATCTTTTTCGGATGAGGGGGTGTTAAGGTCTCCTGTTAAGACTGTAGTATTGGATATTAGATTTTTCATGTCCGTTAAGGTTTGTCTTATATAACTTGCTGCTCCCGTGTTGGGTGTATACATATTTATGAGTGTTACTTCTTCATCCTGAATTTTCCCCTGACCAGTATGTAGTGGCCTTCTTTGTTTCATTTGATCAATCTTGGTTTGAAGTTTAAACTGTCTGCAAATAGGATTGCTATCCCTGCTTTTTTTTTTTGAGGTGCTGGAGCATGTAGTTTTGTTTTAACTTTTAGCTTATGAGTTTCTTTATGACCTAAGTGTGTTTCTTTTATACAGCATATTGTTGGGTTTTGTTTCCTTATCCACTCTGCCAGTCTACTTCTTTTAATTTGAGAATTGAGTCCATTTACATTGATGGTTATAATTGAAATGTATTGACTTATGGTTGACATGACTTGTACTTACTACTGTTTACCACTTTTCTCATGTATTTAATTGGTTGCCCTATTTGGTGGGATCTTTCTGTTCTCATTTGTTGAATTTGGGTCATTTTGGTCCCTGTCTAAAATATTTTTTAGTATACTTTGTAGTGTTGGCTTTGACGTCATGAAATTCTTTCATTGTTCCTTGTTGTGGAAGCATTTCACTTCTCCCTTGTACTTGAGAGTTTTGCCAGGTATAGCAGTCTGGGCTGAAATTTGTTTGCATGGAGGACTTGAAGCACTCAGCTCTGTGCTCTTCTTGATTTCATGCTTTGTGAAGAGAAATCTGCCATTATTCTGATGGGTTTTCCTTTAAATGTGATCTGCTTCTTTTCTGTAGCAGCTTTTAGTATATTATTCTTTTGCTGAGTTTCTGAGATCTTGACTATTATATTTCTGGGTGTGTTTTTAGTTGGGTTGATGTTATGTGGTGTTCTGTATGCTTAAGTTACCTGAATGTCTGATTCCTTTCTCATATTTGGGAAGTTTTCTGCTATTACTTCTGCCCATATTCTTTTTATATCATTTGTATTGACTCCTTCTTTCTCTTTGATTCCGATTAATCTCACGTTGTTCATTTTTGCATCATCTTGCAGATGTTGAATTATTTTTACCTGAATCCTAGTTGTTTTTAAGAGATCCTTCTTACCTTTTCATTGGCTGTGACTGTGTCTTCAAGATCTGAAACTCTATCTTCACTTTCATTCATACGGTTTGGCCAGCTTGTGATTAAGATTGTATTTTCTTGTGTATCTCTTTGAAACTGTTTCTTGCAATCTATTTTTTTCCTATACTGCTTAGTCAGGGAATCCATCATTTTTCTGTTCTCCTCTAATTTTTTATCAGTGTCTTCTTTAATATTACTTAAGTCTTTAATTATAGTTATCCTTTCTCTCTCTAGTTCAGAGATTATTTCTGCTCTACTCTCATCCTTACGTTTCTGCATTTGTTCCTCTACTTTAGATGCTATTAATTTAGACATGTCTTTTTTTTTCTTCAGGGATTATTTCTGTTCTGGTTTCCTCTATACGTTTCTGCAGTTGTTTTTCCACTTCAGATTCTATTAATTCATGCATTTCTTTTTTTTTATTTCAGATGTTATCTCTGATCTGAGTTGCTCTATATGTTTCTATACTTGTCTGTCTACCTCAGATTCAGAGGTAGACATGATTCCCATTTTCTTCCATGGTAGCATCTCCTGTGTTTGTTTTTGGTGGGTTTGGGCCCTGACATTGCATCTTACTCCTTGTCATTATCATTTTGTATGGCAATGATCTCTGTACTTTGGTGAAGTTATGCTGTTAGCGCCTATGGGAGTTTGATCTGAATCCACCAAGCTTGTTCCCCTCCAGATGTGCCTGGCTGTGAGTTGGAGCTTGGGCCGCTGGCTGCTGCAAGGCCCTGTGGGTCAGGACTGTGGGTGGAGTCAGAACTCTGGAGTTGAGGATTCTGGAGATGGACACGGGCTGAGGGTCCTTACCCAGCAGGCGCGCGGGCTGGACAGGATGGCGGATGGTTTTGGAACTGGAACTTGGGCGGGAGGAGCCAGGAGATGGAGGCAGCCTGATGGTCCTTACCCGGCAGGCACATGGGCCAGACAGGATGGCGAATGGGTTTCGAACTGGAGCTCGGGCATGAGGCCAGAGTTTATCTGTTATTCTCTTGATAGACCTACATTACTTCTAAGATTTAGCTATTGTAAATTGCTAGCATTGTTCTTTTTTCTCAGAATTGCTTTAGTCTTTTTTAGTTGCAATTGAATATTAGTTAGTATAGCGTTACCTCAATTCATGAATGTATTTCATAGTTCTGGAAATGAAGGCCACATTCATGTTCATGCAGGAAAGGTCACTGCAGTTGTATTTGTCACTTGATGCAGAGTTCCAAACAAAAACAAAATTTTGGGAAATTCTGGTTTGTGAACCAAATTACTCACAAACAAAAGTGTTCATGGAGTGACGTGCCATTGTATTGCCTTTCTAAATCTATGAACAGTATTATTAGTATATTAATAATGATTACAATGAATCTTTAGGTTGTTTTTCGTAATATGGTCATTTTTACAATATGTAAACCTGGTTAAATAAGTAAAAGAGAAGAAATCAATATCTGAGTTAGCTTCAAAATAATTTGTGTAGATAATCCACAAGAAGGTGAAGCCAAATTCTCTTTCTAAGTGTAAGCTATGTAGAGAAGATTCCTTCCAAAGAGTATAGTATGGAAAATTGGGGATGAGGCTATTGAAAGGGAACAATATAGTATAAAACTTGAAAAACACTAGCCAGGTGATCAGGGTTAAAACCAACAGTGATTAAGTCATGTTGATAATGTGTACCCTTGATGTGATCTGGTTTATGACACTTTAACTTCACAGCCTTCCTCCCCAAGACAAACTGCTTCAGTCTAATGATGAAAAAATGGTCCCATTTTAATCTCAATGTAAAGCCTTACAAAATACATGACCTTCAGATTATTGAGGTCTAAGGAACGTTTTTTGGGCCAGTTTTCAACGAACGAATTACCTATAGCCAAAAATTGTTCTTTAGGTAGGCTAGCCAAAACTGACTGTATGTAAGATGGCAACCAAAGTGACTACCTTAAGTGAAGCCAGGCAACCTTTACCTTTATAATCCACCAGCATGCTAAATGACATACTCTCAGGTGCTATGACAGTTGATAGTTGCCATGACAGTAACCAGAGACAACCATAAAAGGACCCAAAAAAGGTGGAATCCTGATTTCCAGAAAAAAATATGATTCCTTTTCCTTTATTCCATGATCCTTCACCCTCATTTGCTTCACCAGGAGGACCAAGAGAAATCAGTTTTGGTCATGGCCAACAAAGTCTCTGAGTTTCTGTACCTTATCCATAACAATACCTGACTGATTAATGAAGTAACAACTCTTCTCCCAGCATGGCACAAGTGCAACTTTTTTCAGTTGTTGGGTCATCAAGAGCTCAGCAATTTTGAAGAACCACGGCTGCCAGTGAATTAATTTGAATTTGGAGAATGGTAATGCACGTTGAGATCTCCCTGATATCATCAGTGAGGTTGGTGGAGAATTTAGAGCAAAAGTGAGCAGCTGTTCCAATGCCTCTCACTCCCAGGACAAGGACTGGGAAGAGGCCTACACTCACCAGTACTGGGGTGACCTGTATTCCTCCATGAGATCTTGCATGGTTTGAGGCACAATTTTAAGACCTGTTATGATTTGGGCCTCTGTGCACAGGGTAACCTGTGGAGTGACAATAGCCAGAGTGCAGGAGCCTTGACAGATAGATTGGAAACAGGTTAATATCCCCTGGCCACAGACAAAAAAGAAAAAGTGACTATGGGGAGAGGAGAGGGGAGTTAAGGTGCTGGGACCTCAACTATATGCAGGAGGTTAGGTTTCCTATCCTGTAGGTGAACTCAAGGGATTGGATTAGTAGATGCAGGAAAGATTATTATGCCAATTGTGTTAAAGGCTAAGCGAAAGGGGCCAATATTTTTTTTTCCTTTTGGTCGGACCAGGAATGAGACATTTAAGGTTAAGAGTTAGGCCATGTATTGATTTTGCTGGAATGGGAGGCAGAGCCAGCAACTGGAAAGTTTTGTGGCACTGGAAATTTGAGTGACATTTTTATAGACTGTAAGTATTGTTGAGAAGTTGAAGTAGAGAAGTCAGGGAAGGGGTGTGAAGAAGAGAAGAGGGAAAACGTAGAGTAAGGGAGTCGAGAAGTTGTGTCATTTGTAATTTTTTCTGTATGATAAAGAATAGGCTTTCCTCATGGCCATGAGGATTGTATTCTCAGAGTCCCGAACTATTACTTTAGGGGAAGACTAGGAAAGTGTCTGGTCAGGAAAAATGTAAGACAAGTTGATTCATTGTGGCCTTTGTGTGGGTGATCTGGAGATTGAGTCAGTTATCTGACTTTTCCAAAATTTGGTTGGTAAATGAAGCCCTGTAGATTCACACTGCTAATGAAGACAGTGATACAAGACTAAGACAAGAAGGACAGTGTTTATTTTGGGAGCAGATGTATAATGTGGGGGGGAAATGCGCTGGAAAAGAGCACACACTTGAGAAAATCACAGTAGTTTCATTTGTGGAGTAATTGGAGTTGATTAGGCAAGTATTGAGGTGAATGCAGGGTGTTTGGGATGAGCGGGGGAAGATGAGAAGGGTGTGGTTATTGTGACACTAACTTGGCCTATGTATCAGAAAAGGTATTATCCTGAGAAATACGGTCTGATGGCATCTGGTGTCCTCTACAGGGAATGACTGCTACCTGCTTTGGAAGTTGTGCTGCTTCCAGAAGCTTAAGGATGAGGGGTGTTTTGATAATGGGAGTTCCATGAGTTCTGGCTAGACCTCTTTCTTGTCAGATGGCAGCTTGGGAATGAAGGATACGAAATTGTATTTTGAATCAGTATAAATATTTGATTTTGTCTTTGCCTAGTGTGAGGGCCTATGTGAGAATGATAAATTCTGTCTTCTGTGAATATGTCCCCAGTGGCAGTGGACTTGCCTCTGTTACTCTAGACCTGATAACTATGGCATATCTTACCCTTCTTTGAGTGTCCATGTTGGTTGAGCTGCCATCCATAAAGCATTTACCAGAGGCTGTAGGAGAGGAGCCTTATCAATGTGGAGGAAAGGGGTAGGGGTAATGTGTAGGACTTCAATACAGTTGTGGTGAGGGGCCTCATTAGAAGTGGGGTGTAAGGTGGCCGGGTTGAGGAACTGCTAGTGGAGATAGTGATGGAAGACTCCTGTATGAGCACCAGAAGGGACATGTTATAAGCAGGAAGGAGTCATTAGGGCTGGGAGTGTCTTATATGAGATGGATTAAGGTGATGAAGTGAGTGTACTGTTATTGATTGTTCTAAAGTGAACTTTTACCTCTTGTGTTAGCATGGCTGCTGGAGCAAAGGTCCAGAGGCAGGGGATCTATCCACATAATATTGTCTAGCTGTTTTAGTAAGCATGCTGCTACTTGAAATTAAGGTACCCTTTTTATGTCCTAGAGCTCCTACTGCATTATGTTTTTGAAAGGCAGTGTATAGAGTAAAGACTGAGTCACATTTAGGAGAATGAGAGCTGGGACCTTTAAGAGACCCTGATGTAGCTTTTGGAAGAAAGAATGTATAGGAGTTATAGGGTTGAAGGGTGCTGATAAGGATATTTTATAGAGAGATTGAGGCAGGAAAGCAACATTATGAATCCAAAGGTGAAAGAAGTTAGCTAGATCAAGGAAAGATAGAATTTGTTTTGTAGTAGCCTCTTGGAGGTTGCAGAGGAGAGCTTTGCAATTAGCAATGATCAAGTAAGTCCTAGATATTTAACCTGTGGTAAAACTATTTGAGCTTTGGCTAGAGAAACCCTATATCTATGACCCAAGAACAGGTTGGGAAGGGTAGCTGTATATTGTATTGCTAGAGCATGGGAAATAGAACAAAGAACATTATCTATATAGTGGAGGAGAGTGCTGAGTTTGAGATTGAGAATCACCAGGTCAGTAGCCAGGGTCTGACTAAAGAAATGAGGACTATCCCTGAATTCCTGAGGCAAAATTGTCCTTATGAGCTGTAAGGACTGTAAGGTGTCTGGGTCTGTCCACATCAAAGCAAAGAGGTCCTGACAGTCAAGGTGTAGGTAGATAGTGAAAAAGATGTCTCTAAGGTCGAGGACTGTAAAGTAGATAGTGGACGGGAGATATGAGAGAGCGTGGTATAAGGGTTTGACATTACTGGGTGGATTGATGTAACTACATTGTTGCTAACCCTGGAATCTTGAACTAAATGATAGGAACCATCAGGTTTGAGTACAGGAAGAACAGGAATATTGTAAGATGGATGGGAAGTTTTAAGAAACTCATTGGCTTTGAGATGTTAGAATATGGATTTAAGTCCCTGTTGATATTTGGGGCTATTGGATATTGAGAAATGCAGGGGAAGGCCAAGAAATCCCTGATGTGAACTACTACAGGGGTAACATTGGTGGAACGAATGGACTAGGAGTGTCCCAAGCTGTGGGATCGACCAGAGAAGGAGGAAGAAGAAGAGGAGAAATGGCAGTGCACAGAGGTTAAGTGCCTTGAATGACAAGTGCCATGAAAAGAGAGAACATAAAAGAGAAGTGTAGTATTTGGAGGAGTATTTGCCCCTTCCTAAGAGGGGTCTGGGGCAAGTTGGGATGCCTAGAAAATTATGAGTAATGAAAAGTGTGGAATTGGCACGGGAGGGGTCCTATCTGGAAGTGTTGTGTAGGTTGTCCATCAGCTCCTATGATGAGAACTATAGGTCAAGTGCAGTGGCCTGAAAACTCCTGAAAAACTCTGGGGCCCCTGTGTCAACAAGAAAAGAGAAAATCCTACCTGAGATGTCCAGTGAGACTCAGGGCTCAGACAAAAGAAACCTCAATGGGAGCCATAGACCCCAAGTCCTATCAATCTGGCAGACAGGGCAGTCACATCTCCAGTGACCCTCGAGCTTGAAGATGGGACAAGGTCTCAGTGGTGGCCACAGGTTGAGGCAGGCTCATGTCCAGTGTCCTTTGCCACAATGGAAGCGTGCTCTAGAAGGAGCTCAAGTGGCACTGTGTTGTCTAGGTTTGGCTCTAATAGGAGCCCCATGTGCTGCAGCTAAAAATCGGTATTTAAGTCTAGTGTGCTATACTTTATCCTGTTTTAATTATTCCTCTCTATTGTTAAAAATACAGAAAACCAGGCTAAGTAGGTCTCCTTGGTGGGTCTAAGGGCCAAGATCCGTCTTTTCTAGGTTAGCACAAACATCAGAGCCAACTGGAAAATGAAGTAGGAGTTAATAAGGGTCATACCCTCAGGGGACTGAGGGTTAGTACTGGCATATTTGGTTAAGCCCTCTGTGAAGCAAGAAAGGAATTCAGCCAGGTTTTCATCAGGGCACTGAGTTCGTATAGTTTGTGGTAATTGTTAGGCTTGTGTGAAATTTTCCTAAGACTTGCAGTCAGGCAGCCTGCCATAGTGGTCATGTGAGCTTATCCATTGGACCCCTGATAGTCTCAGTGGGGGTTAGCACCAGGAACAATAGCTGTGCTTGCAGGGTAGTTAAGGTCTCTGCTCTGCTTCCACCTGGGCAGCCTACCAGAGCTGGATCTTTTGTTGGGGAGGACAAGGTAGGAGTGAGAATAATATATAGATCCTTAAAGTGAAGATCATAGGAATTAATGACAATTTTGAGCTCCTTTATATAGTTATGGGGATCAGCCGAAAAGGATTCTAACCAATGAGAAATCTGGGATAGACCAGAAAGTATGAAAGGGACATGAATGCAAGCCAGCCACTCAGGACCAGCCTGTTCCCAAAGAGGGAGAAGAGGTTGAGGCTGAGAAAGTGGCAGTTGAGTACAAGAGGATGGGGGGAAACTGACTGCAAGATGGCAGGAGTGGGCAGGGTGAGACTGAATATGGTGTGCCGGGGGAGAAAATGACAGCAGAAGAGTAGAGGAGAAGTAGGAGGCAATGGAGGACAAGGGGTGAGTTGGAGACAACCCAGGGAAATCTGACTGAAGAGACTGAGGAGGCTGGTCTTGAGGGTGTGGTGAAGAAGTGAAAGCAGGAGGAACATCATCAAAAGAGTCTGGAGAGGTATTGGGTAGGGGATCAGGTGAGGGGGATTTAACAATACGAAGTAAGCTAAAAGTTTTTGGGTTGCCCCACATACCTCAAGGAGGGAGGGGCATACCCTGAGAGCAGTAAAGGCTTGTATGTAGGAGACCTCCACCCATTTCCCACTGCAGTAGCAGAAGTTGTCCAGGTCATGTAGCATGTTGTAATTTCCTTGGATTTTATTTCTTTTTTTCTTTTTTTTTTCTTTTGGTGGGACCAGGGTTCAAACTCACGACCTTGCACTTGCCAGGCAGGCACTTGTGCCACGGAGCTATCCCCCCGGCCCAGCATATTGTAATTTAAGTACCCTCCCTGTACCAGTGGCCACCATTATCAAGTTTATATTGGGGCCAAGCTGTCTATAAGTACAAGAGTAACCATTTAAGCTTTACAATCTCCTGAAGAACTAGGGTATTTAAGTTCTGTAAGAGGTACCCGAGCAGTGTGTGCTTTTGGGATTGGGAAGAAAACAAAAGGCTGAAGATGGTGCACAACCACAAAGAGAGTTGTCACTTTTTTTGGGGTGTGACAGAATGAGAAACGTCCATTAGTCTGGTACATTGACACTCAGAGGACAGAGGAATGTCCCATTGGGGGGGGGGGGAGGGGACAAGAGAATGCCCTAGGATGAAGAGTCTTCATATGGGCCACAATTTACAAGAGAAAGAGAATGAAAGGCTGTGAGAATCAAGGCTGGTCAGTGTTGGATGAAGGCTGGCAACTTCAGAGACAAAGACAAGAGCAAAGGGTTGGGGGGCAGACTTACTGCCCAAAGAAGTTTGAACTAGGAGTGGCCCCCAGGAGCTAAATGCTTGAAGATCAGAGTTAGGGCACCAGATTTGTATGGTCCTTCCTCTGGCATGAAAGAGAAGCAGAAGGAAGTAAAGAAATCCTTTATTGCTCAGTGCAGAAGGGATGCTGAAGAGAAGCAAGGTCCCTCAGGGAGAATATCAAGCTGGGCTGGGAGTGGAGTTTGTATAGGCGGTATGATGTCAAAACAGGTGCTGACTGAGGAAGGCTGAGCCAGAAAAACAAGGGGAAGTTCAGTTAACCAGGGGAAGAAGACAGAAGTCAGTCTAGGAGCAGCTCATCATTGGTTGTGGGATCCCCCTGCTGTACTGACTCACCATCATGACAACTCAGTGCACTGCTGCATGGACACAATCAACATGATTGTGAAAGATAGTGTGAGGAGAATGTCCATTAGTGACTTATTCACTGTTGAAAAGGAAAAAGCTGGAATCCAGCTGAACAAAAAAAGCATTCTTTATTATCTGGAGGGATGCCCTCATATCTTACAGATATGTTATTACCAAATATAAGTAGAGAATTTATGTCTAAGAGTTAATGAAATTTACTTGTTATATAAGTCAGTGCCGAAAGAAATGATGAGAAGACCAGATGAATATAGCTTCAGAGGTCTCATTAAGATTAGTCTCTCTCAAAGTGAGCCCAGAGCCTCAGAAGCATCTCACATTTGTTGAGAGCTAAAGGCAGGCTAAAGAATGTGCATAGTTACTTGGTGAACACAAACTACTATCTCAATTGACTTCCACCATTCACCAAATACTAGGTTTACACAAATGCTAACTGATAACATCCCAAAGGATCAAAGAACAGGGTGCCAGCAGGAGAAGCTGTTATCTGCAGCCTTGAATCCCAGCTTTCCTTGTAATTTACAAATGTGAGACAGCAGTTCTCTTTGGGCTCTGTCTATTGCTCCCTGCTCTCTTGGGACATTAGGCTTTTGTCTCATCTCTATATTTCTATATTTACTAATTATATGAAACTTTTCAAAGTTAAAACAATTTTACTTATTCAAATAAATCACATTGAAAGCTGCAGAGGTTGATAATTGTTAAGAAGAAAATGGCCTAGATTTTCTTTTTATCTTAAAAATATTTTATCTTTTTATCTTGTAACAGAAAGGTTTTTATATGATGTTCAGAGATGTAAAGGAAAAAGAAACATTTCTTTTGAATGTAATGTTATTCTGTATTGGCTGCTAACAGGTACTTTGTAGTTCTACAAAAGCATGGGGAAATGAAAAGCTGAAGAGAGTGAAATTGTGAACAAGGCAGTACACTTCTGTGGATTTGAAAACCTTCATACTCTATACTAATGCAGATTAAGAGTTTGTGGGTCAGAAGGACCATAGAAAGTGTACATCTGTCTTCACAGAATGAGAATTTTGGTCAGTTAGGATTAGCAAGCAATTTTACCTGAGCATACCATTAAGGACTATATCAGTTAAAATAAAAGGATATTGCTAGAAAAAGTGAGAAGGCGAAATAGACAAATATAAAGTGACCAAGTTTTTCAGGTGATTAGGACTAAGATTAATTTTAAAATTGAACAAAAAAGTACCTTTTCTCACTGCCTTTAGTATTTCCTTTTCAAGTTAATATACTTGAAATCAAAGCCTGCCAGATAGCTCAGCAGACTAAAGAGCCTGCTTAGGCAGAGCTCAATGACCAGGGTTCGATCCCCCGCATGCATGACAGCCCTGCCCTCAGGGCACATTGAGAGGGGAATTGAGAATGGGCATGGTGGTGTGCACCTGTAATCTCAGCACTTGGGAAGCTGAATATAGGAGGATCACTACAAGTCCGATTACATATTGAGACCCTGTAGACCCTATACTAAATACATTTTAAAAAATAATAATATACTTGAAAACAAGCATATTAAAAGGACAAAAAGCATTAATCATAGAAGTTAAATTGATGGTTTTAAAATGATAACTTAATTGTTTAAAGCTAAATCTTGTTTATAGCTAATCATTAGACTGCAGAATTTCAGAAGTCTACACTTTACAGTCAGTAAATGTACGTACATGACACTTGGCTTCAGTTTTTGCTTGCAGGTCACCATGAGCTTCTGTCCAA
>PVKN010035643.1:0-11591 GCA_004027915.1 Capromys pilorides | reverse complement strand
TAGGATAATTTAAATTCCTTTGTATTCACTGAGGCATGCTCTGTGTTAGCATGTGGTCTATTTTTAAGAACTGTGTGCAGCTGCAAAGAATTTGTGTTCTCATATTTTGGGATGGAATACTCTACAAAAGTCTGTCAAGTGCATTTCTTCACGAGTTTGGTGATTGTTATTTATTTGCAAATTTTTTAACGAGTTTTTCTATCTCTTTGTGATAGTAGCACATTAAAGTCCCCCTTTAAAGTTGTATTATTGATCACTGGATTTTTCATCTCTGCTAAAATTTAGAGGGCCTGTCAGTTGGCTGGGTTGTTTAAGTGTCTACTTAGGCAAATGCAGTCAGGCACAAGGAACCAGGATTCGATCCCCAGCTCCACAAGCCCCACCCAGCGTGCCCTGAAGGCCTCCTGAGACAGACAAAAACAACTCCTTCTAAACTTTAAAAAAATAAAATTTATATTAGTAGTTGGGTGCTCCTAGAAAAAAAAAAAAAAAAATATATATATATATATATATATATGATTATTATCTCTTCCTCTTGCAGTTTTCCACCAATAAGTATGTAGTGATATCAGAAGTGCCAAACTGGTCACCCCCATTCCTTGTGACATACTCTTATGTCGTCTCGCATCTATAGTAACAAAGTTGACCTAGCTAACTTAGTCATTTGTTAATTATCCAAGTGTTTATCAAACAAGCCCTGTCACTTAGAAGTGTAGGAGTCCATGGCCCAGTTGAGTTCTCCTCTGCTGGAAGAGTTCTGATCATACAGAAGGCAGTGACTGAGGTAAACAGGACCAAGTGTGATTCTGGTGAAGGATATGGCTATTATCAGGGGGCAGAAAGTGTCTCTAGAAACCCAAAGTCCAGTTGAGGGGACCAGACCAAACACTAAGGAATGGCCATGGCCAGGGTTAGAGCAGTAGAATTTAGGGACCAATTCTGTGGTTCTAACAGAGGGATTGTGGGGCTCAGGGACAAGGAAAGACATGAAAGCAGGAACAGCCAGAGAAAGCTGACCCTAGGGCCCCTGGAAACAAGTCTCTAAGGAGATGAGCTACCAGGTTACTTGGCAGAGATGCAAACAAGTGTGTCTAGCTCACCCAGGCAGAACTTGGCCTCAGGACTAAGGACTCTGCAGAGCCAAGACACCTTCACCAAAAGCCCTCAATCAGAGTTGTAGGCCAGATATCTCCCCGGACTGAACACAGCATGGAAGAGCATGAGCCATCCGTGACAAGAGCCAGGTTCATTCCCTGGAGACCCTGCCCTTGAGCTTGGAGATTAGCCAGGTTGAGGAGCTGAAGTGAACCCCCAAAGGATCTGCATTTCTCCTCTAACACATGAGCAGAAGCCAAGATAATGAGCCACTCGTGCAGCATATCCTCCCAGCAGGGCTGGACTTTCCCAGGAGCCCTGGGGGCTGCCCTGTGTGCTGATTCAATATTCAGGGGAACCTGTGAGCCTGATGCATCTCTTCCACTAAGTCTTTCCCAAAGCATCATAAATGCCCAGTGCTTCACTAATTCTGAAATAAGCCTAGAATGGTCAGCTGCTCATCTATCTGAGCAATCTTAGCTGCTTACTGGAAATCCCTACACCACTTTAGGTCAGTTAAATCCAGCTTCATCCTTCCAGGGCATCCTTAAGAGATAAGTATCACCATGGAGACCCTGAGAAGACCCTGGCTCTGAAATAAGGGAAAACTGAGCAGAGAATCTACTCTTCACCATCAGAAATTGTCATTTCATGGGGCCATGGTCAGCCTAATTTCAGATCATTCTCAGATGTACAAGTAAGAATGTACCATTTGTGGAAGCCTACAGCATCAAATTCTTTGAGTTTATGTGTCACTAGGTGCATTCTAGAATATATGAATTCTTTAATGGGGTGATTGTCATGAGCCTGCAGACTTAGGCAAGTGATTTCCCTGTAGACTGCTGTACTGCCTCTTTTACGCTGAGAGGGAGACTAATTCTATGAGTTAGAACTCTGGCTTTGGGATAAGATAGACTTGGGTAGGACCCCATATTCTCACTGTCTGATCATGTCAATAGGTTACTTCACTATTCAACGTCTTCCTGCCCTCCAGTATGAAATCATATCTATTTTACTGGGTCACAAGAATTGTATAACATAATGTGTGTAGAATGTGTAACACCATGATTGCCTTAGAGACGATGTTCAATAGATAGCTACAGGCATTTGGAAAAGCAACACAGTGTGTTAGTTCAATCAGGGCATGGAGACAAAAGGTAGAGACCTAAATAATTGTTTCTTCTCACCATGAATCCTTAGGCACTATAATTAACGTTTGTAAACATCCACTTCCTCATCTGTTGGATGGAGATGAACATTTGCATCTCACAGTAGTGTTTTCAAATTGAGAGGAAACCTTGAAAGTGCTGCTACTCTACCTGACTCACAGCAAGAGTTCAGTGATTGTGTAGTAATATTGTGAGCTCTCGATCCTAGTCAGAGAAGAAAAGTTGGTTGTTATTGAGCTTATTCACTGCTCTGAACAGACTCAGTCATGGATGCCAGAGAAGGAAGAGCTTGGGAGAAGGCTGCAAGCTGAGGTAAGTGCAGGACCATCTTGTCTCAGAGGGCTTCTCATGTAGATGCCTCCCTTTCCCTGGGCATCCAGAGATCTCCTTCTTCTCCATGTTACACATTATTACCAAAGCACATTATAGATACAAGTATCAACACACTTGTCCCTAGTCTCTCTTAAAATGCTCACCGGCTGTGAGCCTTTGCTTTGTCTTTTGTAAGTTGTTGTGAATTCGGGAGACATTGTGGCATCCCTCTACCTGAAGTTCACTCCTTAAATAAGACCCTTCTTAAATAGAATTATACAAAATAGTGTGACTGGCCTGATTCCTAATTTTTCCTTTGGGAAAATGTTTTAGAAAGTACCTTTTAGAAAAATAAAAACAGTGTACCACATTCAGTAAATATCAATTCCATTCTAAGACTTTAGCAATTGTTATTACATTCTCATTTTATTCTTGGAAAAATTGAGATTCTAACTGGTGAACAGTTTTCCCAAAAAATAAAGCAAGGGGGCCAGGGTCAAACTAAGTCTCTCACATCCCATAAAGAAAGGAATAGAAGAAAAACCATGGACTGGGAATAAAAAACAAAAACCACACAAAATCCATCTTAATCCTCTTTTCCCAATGGCTGGTAAATATAACCCAATGATCTAAGAGAGCTGTTTCGATTTTAAAAGTTTGGGCTTGGATCTACAGAAAGGGTACAATAATGCTTCTCTTCATGAGCAATGTGGTTTGTGATCAGAAGCATTCAGCAAAATTGTCCTACCCTTTGTAAGCTCCACATCTGGTGATGAACAGAGTGAGGTCATCTTGCCCACCCACCCTAACATGACCACTTTCCCTATAACTGTGCATCAAATTAAGTTCATGAACCAAGGTACTACTGTAATTCTTGTCTCCTACACAGACAACACAGTATCATAGAGAGCATACAGGATTTCAAGTTTGAGATTTTGGAGTTTGAATGCTGCTTCTGTTCCTTGCTAGCTGTGCAGCAAACTGAACAAAGTGCTGAACCTCTCTCTGCTTCCCTGTGTTTCTCCAAAACACGAGTGAGTCTTGCCCATCTTGCAAGAGAGCAGCCAGGGTCGGAGCTCAAGTGAGAAGGTCTGGTGTGTGCATGGCACAAACATACTATGTCTGCATCTGCACACCATCATTCTGAAAACCAATCTCTAGTCAGGTGCTCAGAGCCCCAGGAAACATCCATAAGATAGATAGGAAATGGACTTCAACAACTTCAGCATGAAATGCTGAGAAAACTTGACATTAGTCAAGTTTGGTTTGAAATTGAAGGGAATCGATTAACTGCTGAAAGATATTTTTGCTTTCATAAAGCATAAAGATACAGTAAAATATAAGGACACAAGACAAATTCATAGCAAAGAGCACAGAGTGTACCATCAGCCAACTCTTCCACAACCACAGATAATCTTTTTTTTTTTTTTTTTTTTTTTTTTTTTTTTTTTTTTTTTTTTTTTTTTTTTGGCCAGCTAGGCCTGCCCTGGGAGTGGAACTGGCACAGCATGTGGTGCCAGGATTGAGTCATGGTCCCTGCAGTTGCCTAAGCTTTCCTAAGCAAGCACTTTAGACCACTGAGCCATCTCACTGACCCTCTATGGATAATCTTATACAAATTAATCTCTCACTGATTTGAAGTCCTCTACATCAACAATAGACAACAACTTTTGAAGGAAAATTTCCATGAGGCAATAAGATAGTAAGTACAAGGCATTCAAGATCTTTAGTAGAGTGGCCAAGTAAATGTTCTATGGCAAAAGAAAGACTGCAATGAAACCACTGATCCCAAAACCACAAAATAGATCTACCTATGACACAGAGACAAATCACAAAAATGGCCGATGTAAGAAAAGAAATTGAGTTTATCAAAATATATGCTTAACACACATTTCTAAACTACATATTTCTAAGTATTTAAGAAAAGAACACAGGAAGATGCCTATTTTGAGTAACCTAGAGTGGGCACCCATAAGGACTTGGGAAGAAATAGGGATGGAAAAGAATAAAACAAGATTAAAGTTCCACTTTAGCCGTGATGGTTGTTACCAGGAAGTGGAGAGTATGCTGCACTTAATTCTGGACCTGAAATCCCTTGGTGATAAGTTTAAGTGACTGTCAGTTACTTGAGCCAGACCCTGCATGGTTCATGTAGTCTGTAACCAGTAGCTAAAGGGTGCACATTCAGAATAGTGTGAATATGGAGGAAATCTTTTCAACATCTTCTTCTACCCTTCTACACTGACATAGAAATCATGGGTATGAGACCAAAAAGTACCAGTGATGATGAAGTCCATTGCCACCATTTTCAAAGCAGGAACTGAGGCCCAAAGAGAGGAAGTAAACTTCAGGTTGTTCCTAGTGAGTCAACACCTGTGGTAGAGGTGGACACCATGGTGCTGGAACGATACATAGAGGGCCTGCGGCAGAGGGGTTCAATGCCCAAAGATGGGTGTGTGGAATGTGTTGCCAGTGTGTCTCTAGTCATCCCTACTGGAGCAGGAGAAAGCTCTGGACTCAAGAGCAGCTTCCACTGCCCTTCCACAAGGCTGTGTGGAGCCAATATGGCCGCCATGTCTGACTGATGCCCAGGCCTCATCGTAAGTGCAAGACCTGTCTAGATCTAGGTGGGAGGAGACCTTCGCTTCCTGCTCTGAAAAGCAGTAGCACTGGACTCCATTCATAACATTCACTGTGATTCCTTGGTATCTCACAATCTATGATTTATATATCATATATATTTAGATAGATAGATAGATAGATAGATAGATAGATAGATAGATAGATAGAAAGATAGATAGATAGTGAGAGGGAGGAAGGGGGGAGTATTATAAGAAATCAGATGTTTGTGCAGTAACTGATGGCACCAAAGTGACAAGCCCATGTTGCAACAGCAAGCAAAATCCTAACTGTACCAATGGAAAATGGTGTCATGATGTAATTCTATATTCTTGGACCTGATTATAGATTCAAGAAAACTTCATTAGAAAATTCTAACCTGAGGTAATTGCAGATGTGGTAGTAGAGTGCCAAGCAGAAATTTCAAGGGAAACAGTTTGGGTATTGGAATCAAGAATCTTAGATGATGTGGGAGCTTGGTTCTCCCCAAGTGATTCCAATAGATAATTTTACCTGTTTCAGTAATTAGTAGCTAAATTGCGAACATTCACAACAGTGTTGGTATTATCTCAACCACAAGTAAGATGAAAATTTCCCCCAGTGGATTGCTTGCTCTGAACCTATAAGATATTGTGGGTATATCACAGAACAGAGGAGATGGCTTTCTGGTGATGGGCTTATTACTCAGAATGTATAAGATATAGTATATGTAGAAGGTTCTAGAATCAGATGTTACAGCCATTTCCAAATGTAAATCCAGAGCAGGGGAGATGCCTTCTTTGTGATGGGGTTGTTACTCAGAATGTATAAGATATTGTGAGTGGAAAGTTTAGAACAGGAGAGAAATTTAAAAAAAAAACTATTGCACTTCCTTAGGCAAGCACAGGGGCCAGGGTTCAAATCCTGGCACCACATACCATGCAGGCCCTGCCCCCTGGATGCTTGAGCTGGCAATGGAGTCCAGGCATGGTGGTGCATGCCTGTAGTCCGAGCACTAGGGAGGCTGAATACAGGAGGATCACTATGAGTCCGATCTGTGTAGTGAGACACTGCACTTTTAATAAAAGGAGAAAAAACAAGCTATGAATACAGATTTTCATGCAAAATTTCATAGGCTCTCTTGGCCCTTTGGCCTCTAATGGGGATTCTTGTGGACTTGGGAAATGGGAGCTGTAAGCACACTGCACTGTGATGTGACTCAGATCCATGACAGGTAGTAACAGGAAGGCTTAGGAAATGGAAAGTTACCATGACTCAAACATAAAACACACTAGATATAATTATCCTGAGCAATAGAAAAGAGCATCTCTTCCATACAATGTTTGAATGCGTCTCCTACGAGCTGCAGAAGTGGACTGGCTTTTCTTTCTCTGCATGTTCAATTTTGCCCTATCGTCTTTTACTGTACTTTGTGCATGCAATCACAACAGAGAAACACTGCTTGCTATTCCACAATTAATCCATAGACAGAATGCAAAAGGCATGACTAGAATAGCATGCATTCCAACACAGAGAGATATAGACAGAATTACTTTTTTTAAATTTGTGGAAAGAAAAAAGTATAAAAATATATTTCTTCATGCACATTAGTGAGATTACAAATTTAATCAATCACTAAACAAAGACATATATATATATTTAGATACGTAGAGTTAGGCACAACCAAATATATTAGTTAAAGAGGTACAGATAGCAAAATACCAAAGCTTATGTGAGTGAAAGCATCATCTTTCAGAACAAAAACTCAATAGATGCTACCTAGAAATGATGATGATCATAGTAAATGAGTAATAGTTAAAAACTCTTTCTATGCTGGGTGCTGCCCTATCCCCTTACAAGTTTTAACTTATTTAGTACCCAAAGTAACCAGACTACTTAACAATATTTTTTCCCATGCAATGGACAACAAACTGAGGCACAGAGGATTAGGCAGTTTGCCCAAATCCACACAAACAGCAACAAGATCTTGAGTCTGAACATTCAGTGTTATCAGTCCAAGGTCAGGATGCAACCACTGTATACCCAGCAGCCAGCAGGATGAGTCAAGAGGATCATGATCTCAAAGCCAGACCAAACCCCACAATGAGATAAAAGCTGACCTGGTCTATCTAGCAAGACTCTATCCTTTATTTCAAAACTATGGTGTTACATGAAATGACCAACTTTTAAGTATTATGCTGAAGATGAGTCTCCAAGGTGAGAGTGGCAAAAAAGTGGAGAGAAACACTCTTCATTATTGATTCATGCTGTCTGACTACCTACCTGACAACCACTTAACAGGAAGAAACCTATACCTGCATGTACTGTCAGGCAGCCGTCAAGGCCTAGAACAGATTCACAAACTTTCAATTCTTGAAAGGCTTCCTGGAGAAGGTGGGGTGAAATCATTGCATCTGAAAGGGATAAAATCAAGGCCAAACAGGGAAAGTGCAGAAGGGGAATCCAGCCCCCAAGAGATTTGCCTTAAGGAGCTGTCTCCAGGGGGAGGCCACGCAGCCACCTGAGCGCCAGGTATGATGTGCAATAAGACTACAGACCCAGGTGAATGCCACAGGTCCTGCCTTGGTCCCTCCAACCCTAACAAATACATGCTTCTTCTCCTTACAGCAGTTTGCAAAGTAAACCAGGATCAACCTGCATCTCAAGTACCAGAGAGGAGATGCCCAAGGAGAATCGGCCAATTTCACTATGTCTGAAAAACAACATCTTCAAATAGGTCTCCAATATCACCCTAACTTTTCCCATGGAGGAAAAGTCTTCTGTTCACTTCTGTGATTTGGGTTTGACTTTATTTCCACCCTCCAGGCAGCAGCACACGCTGACTACATGACTCAGAATAACCTCAGCTCAGTGACTGATATTCTGCTGGTGGGCTTTACTATCCACCCAGACCTGGAGATTCCCCTCCTGCTGGTGTTTCTCACATTCTATCTCATCACCCTCATGGGAAACATGGGGATGGTTCTTCTCATCCAATTGGATGCCCAGCTCCACACCCCAATGTACTTCTTCCTGAGCCACCTTGCCCTGCTGGATGCCTGCTACGCCTCAGTCATCAGCCCCCAGATCCTGGCCACACTGGCCACAGGCCACACGGTCATCTCCTTTGCCCAATGTGCTACCCAGTACTTCTTCTTCACCATCTGTGCAGCTTCAGAATGCTTCCTGCTGGCCGTGATGGCCTATGACCACTACGTAGCTATTAGCAACCCGCTGCTCTACACTGTGGCCATGTCACCCAGAATCTGCTGGAGTCTGGTGCTGGGAGCCTATGCCTGTGGGATGTCGGCATCTGTCCTGCGTACTGCATGCACCTCCTATCTCTCCTTCTGTGAGGACAATCACATCAACTTCTTTTTCTGTGACCTCCCACCTCTGCTGAAGCTTGCCTGCAGTGACACAACAAGTGTGGAGGTCACCATCATTGCCTTCGGCAACATTGTAATTGTAGCCAATGCCGTGGTCATCCTGGTCTCCTACCTGCTCATCATCAAGACTATCTTGAAGGTGAAGTCTCCAGGAGGCAGGGCCAAGACCTTCTCCACGTGTGCCTCCCACCTTACCACTGTGGCCCTCTTCTTTGGGACCCTCATTTTCATGTATATACAGAGTGGCTCAGGCCACTCCCTGAAGGAAGACAAGGTGGTGTCTGTCTTCTACACTGTGATCATCCCCATGCTGAACCCTCTCATCTACAGCTTGAGAAACAAAGACGAGAAAGCTGCCTTCAAGAAGGTCGTTGGCAGATTCCACGGTTCTAGAGTGTGTAGGCCTGAAGGATAAATCTCTTACCTCAAGCAATTTGGCTCTCACACCCAGACATCCTGATAGACACCAGCATCATATGCTTTTGAATTGATGAATAGAGAAAAGGCAGAATGGGTCACTGGCCAGGTGAACAGGGAAGCAGGCAGTGAGGCTGGTGCCCAGATGCTCCACGGCTCTTCCTTCTGATTACCCTCTCCAACATCCAGCTTGTTTCTGACGCTCAACAAGACCTGATGTCTTCAGTCTATTTCATCCCATGTCACATTGTAACAACCTTTCCCCTTGTGTTCACTCCCACAACCATTTCTGTGTTCTTTGTCTCTGGGGATCACTGTGACTATACTAGTTGACCTCCTTTTTTATTTTCATCTTAACATGTGAGTGACTGATCATTTCAATTATCAAGAGGTATTGTATAAAATTAAGTGGGTGAAAGAAAAGGATTTTTGGTTTTTTTATTTTATTTTTTATTACTTTTAATAAGAAATAACAATGTGACTGTTTCAAAACACAATACTCATACATTCCCAATAATTGATACAATGCATATTGTTATCTTTGTAGCAGCTATTTAGAGCACAGGATGCAGACAGGATAATTTTTCTAATTATTTGTACAGGAATTTCTTGTCATTGAACTGAGAAGTAGTTGTATACATAGTCCAATATTCCATAATCATAGTGGGATTATTGACAGAATTGGTATCATCAGAAACTGTTGACTTAAGCTTTCACAGCTCAGCACACTAATCTAGCTTTAATTTTTATGCCTCATGATTAAATATTTCTGCTGGGTGGTCAAAGGCAAGTTAAAGCAAGACCTGTGTAACAGAGCATGCAACTTTTGTATCTCCCAAGGTCAGTCAAATCCCCTTAGGATTTACCTTGAAACCATGTACAGTGCTTTGTAGAACTGCTGTCATTGTCAGCCATCTGAATGAGTCATGGCCATTGCTTAGCGAGTTTGCTCTCTATAAAAGCCTGAGAGAATGTTTTCTCTCTAGGTGGTCATCTGAAGAATGGATGAAAAAGATGTGGTATGTTTATACAATGGAATATTCAGCTATAAAGAATGAGAAAGTAGAAGATTTCATAAATAAGTGAATATACATTCAAGATATATTCGTAAGTGAAATAAAACAGACCTACATGTGTAAATATCATATAGTCTTCCTAGTGTAACAACTCAAAAGAAGAAATAAAAATGGAAAAGGATGTTTTAGAATTGAGGTTCCTCTGCACCACTGGAGCTTCTTCCACTTACAGAGTCTTCCTCTAACTCAGGCCAGAATAACAAATCTCCAATGCCCTTCCCCTTGATAGCCCAAGGCTTTGCAGGTCCTGCTCCACTATTGTAGATATTGTGTTTTGTGGCGGTCTTCTTCAGGGCCATCTCCCATTTCTGGAGCATCCTATGCATGCCTTCTCTTTGCCTTACTGCCTACCTTATGAACAGTTGTCACTCACCAAGCTCTGAGGAATGGTGACATTAATGAACAGGGACAGATGCAGAGACAGCTGAATCTCAGTTTAGCTCCTCTCAAGACTGGATAGGAAAGAAAAGCAACTGAAGCTCCTGTCTCATACTGCAAAACTCCTGAAAACGAAGCCCTTGCCTCCTCCATTATCAGTCCAGAGCCTGCAACAGACAATATCTCAGCAATTGCTTCTGAGAGGGCATTGATGTTGCATGTCTGGGCTCATCTGAGTTTATGGCAGCTCAAGGCCAATGGGAACAACAACGTTAAATACGAAATCCCCACTTTGGCAATTAAAGAAACACTTCTGACATGCTTCAAATACTCTGAGTATGCAGTGGTAGAAAGGCACAGAGTTGGGTTTGAATCTAAATCTCGACTTTTACTTCCAGTTCACTGTGAGATTGGAAAATGGTTTAACTTCTCATGTCCAATACAAGTATAACCATTCCCAGTTCAAGAAAGAACACACTGAAAACTTATGATGACTAAGTAATCTAGAACAAGTCAGAGATTTAGTGTGGATTATTCACTCTTTTTCCTTTCCTCACTTTCTGATATCAACCCTGAACCTCTGCCACAATTTCATAGCCACTAACAAAACAAAAACAATTCGGAATCAATGATAGTGAAACGTAATGTACTCAGGATGAAGAATTGCTCAATTCTTTGCATCCAGAAATAAACTTGAATGTTTCACAGGGGAATGAGAAAGCATTTATTTGAATTTCACATGTCCAAAGGGGGCCAAAGGATTTTCTTTTTCACTAAATACATTGTTTTGCACCCAGTGAATCCCTCTACCCCACCATGACTTTATAAACAGTTAATCCTCCTCCTCCTCCAGATGAAAAGAGGCATTTAAAAAATAGCCTAAAAAGTAATAAAATGACCTTGACACATTCTAGAGCTACTCTACTCAGAAATAAACAATGGATCCATGCTAATAAGGCATTCCATTGGCATCATTAAGCTGAACATGAAAGGGATTAGAATGGAAAACCAGACTGAGCATGGGATAGAACTTCCAAATCAGCTTCTCTCTCTCTCCCTTTTTCCCTCCCTTCTCTGAATCTGTCTCTGTCTTTTGTGTCTCCCTCTATCTCTCTCTGTCTCTGTCTCTCTCTCTTTGTGTCTCTCTCCCTTCCTCC
>PVKN010035642.1:0-11582 GCA_004027915.1 Capromys pilorides | reverse complement strand
CCAAAGCATGAAGTTAAGATATTCAATTGATTAAATTACTTTTTTTTTTTTTTGTACAGGTCACTATGCAGATCAGCCTCATAGTGATCAGCCCGAGCTCTGCCTCCCAAGAGGTGGGATTACAAAAGTGCACCATCATGCTCAGTATCAATCGGGGTCTCTGTACACCCCAAGGGCGGGGCCAGCAGGGATCAAACCCTGGCCATTGTGCCTGCCTAAGGATTAAACTACTTTTTACTAACATTGTCATACGTAACAATGATATATTATCTGTATGATCATAATTTCCTATATAAGATTTCCTTGATCTTCCATTCATATTTTCTCTAGTTCTGATTCTATTACTAGAGATATTTTACTGCTACATTATGTAAGCTTACTGCTATTCCATGCTATGTAATCTGCATGGCAGAGGCAGAAAATGTATAAATGGAAAAAAAGGGGATAGAAAAGAGACACATACACAATAGTGATTATGTGTTGTCTTTATGCCAGAATTACCTTGCTTGCTAATAGGACACACACTCTGACTTGTTCCTGCAGGGTCAGAAGTCTAATTTAGTCTACTTTCTTACAACCAATACTTGTGAGAACCCTGAGCCTATTCTGGTAATAACATAAAACATAGCACACATTAAACCTTTGACCGGGGCTCAATTTTTTTAATCATATTTCGATCAGTCCATCTAAGAGTTGAATTATGTAATCACTAGTGTTTGCTTATTTAAAGTGCAAAGTGCAAAATTTAGGATTCTAAAGAACAGGAGATATGGGGGGGGGGGGTGGAGGTTACTGGGAATTAAATTCAGACCTTCTGCTTGCCAGGCGGGCACTTGTGCCACTGAGCTATCTTCCCAGCCCTAAGAACAGATTTTATTTTACTTATTTATTTTTTAATGTAATACAGGGTCTACAGGGTCTATAGCGTGTACCACACAGATCAGACCTGTAGTGACCCTGTTTTCAGCCTCCTAAGCACTGGGATTGCAGGCACACACCACCACGCCCCACCCAGCCTCAATCACAGGTTCAGTGCATCGTGGGGGCGGGGCTGGCGTGGAATGCCTGGCGAACCCTGGTCACTGAGCCTGCCTAAAGAGGCGCTTTAGTCCCCCGAGCTATCTGGTCCGCCCAGGAACAGATTTTAAAATGGGAGCTTTCCCTATCATAAGAGCTATAATCTAGAAAGAAAAAAGTTGACGATCACGTAGACAAATACTCTTTAGGCACTGCTGGTGAGAACGGAATGTGGCCGCTGCGGCAATCAGCCTGACAGCACCTCAAGAAACAAAACAATTCTGCTCCTAGGTATGCTCGAGAAGACTGAGAACACACGCGCACGTGAGAGAGTGCCACACTCACAGCAGCACTGTCCACAGCCGCCAAACACTGGAAGCAGCTCAGTGCCCATCAGCTGGTGAGAGGCTAAGCAGAACACAGCACAGCCACACCATGTACTTCATCGTCATAAGGGAGACTGACCAGCTCATGCATAGACAAGTCTTGGAAACAGGGTAAGTGGGGAGAAAAAAAGACGAATGGCCACATAGTGAGTGATTCTACTGATATGAAAAAGGGAATCTGAAGAGACAGAAAAATCAGTGGTTGCCAAGGAGAAGAAAAAATGAGGAGTGATTGCTAATGAAAGCAAAATGTTTTGGAGACAATGAAATATTGAGGATTTAACAGCAGCAAATTACTCAACTTTACAAATGTATATTAATAAAGCACTGAGCTATACAAAATAAAATGGTTATGGCGAACTTTCTCAATTGTAAAGTGCTTAAAAACTGTTCATACATAAAATGTATGAACCTTCTATAGCTATCAAAAGAAACTTTTCCAAGGCTTAACATTTTAATGATCTGATCATCACTACTTTAAAAAACTGCTCATGATAACCTACTTTCAGGTTTTAACAGGAATGTAGAAGCTTACATTTTAAACTTCCCAGGACAAAACAGTAGTAAGACCATAGCAGTTTCCTATCCACACTGGATATGTTCCAAGATCAGCAGGAGACTAGAAAACCAAAAGCAGAATAGATCTCTGTATACAGTTTGAGTATTTCTAACCCACAAATCTTAAATGCTCTAAAATCAGAAACTTCTTGAACAATAAAGGTGGAATGCTCCGCGCCAGAGCTAATATGGCAAGCTGCAATTAAAAGGCCAGTGCACCAGAAGTATAAAGGCTACCTTCACACCGTGCGCATCACGTTTGCATAAGTGAAAAAATCCTAGCAGTATATCTAACCAAGGAAGTAAATAATCACTACAATAACAATTACAATGCAGGCAGTGATGAAGAAATTAAAGAAAACATAAAGAAGGAACAATAATATCTCATGTTCATGGATGGGAAGAACACTGATAGAATGTCCACACTAACGATGATTCAAAGCAGTTTGTATCAAGATATCAATGACACTCTTTACAGAATTACACACACATTCTTTGCACAACTAGTAGAAGAAACCCATACACCGTGGAATCACAAAATACCTCATAGCCAAAGCAATGCTAGACAAGAGCAGCCACACTGAAGGCTTTACGTAACTGACTTAGAAACACACTGCAAAGCGACAGTAACCCAAACAGCCATGGAACCAGCACCAAATACACAGGGCAATCGAACAGAATACTGACTACAGAAATCAGTGTGTATGTTGCAGCTACCTGATTCTGCACAAAGCCGGAGAGCGAGCGCATACACTGGAGAAGGAACGGACTCTTCACTAAAAGGTACCAGGGCAACTGGGTATCCAAATGTAGGCCAAACTACACAGCTATCTCTCAGCACAGAATAACTTCAAAAGGGATAAAGGATTTAAGTTTACAACCCTTTAAAGCTTCTGCACGGCAAAGGAAACAGTGAAGAGATGCCCCAGAGAATGAAAGAAAACTCTGTATTTGCAAACTATTCATCCAGCAGGCGGGGGTCGATGTTCAGAGTGTGTAAGGCACTCAGAAGAGTACTGCAACCCAAATAAATCCATTTAAAAGTGGGCACGCATGTTAGGCATGGTGGCACACAGCTGTAATCCCAGAGGCAAGGGGATGTCATACTCAATGGCAGCCTGAGCAACTTATGAGACCCCATCTGAGAAAGGTGGTGGGGGCTGGGAATACAGCTCAACGTGAAGGTCCTAGGTTCTATCGAAGTTTGGGGGGGGGGGGGGAGGCAAATGACGTGAACAGACATGCTCTAAAACACGTACAAAAGTTTATAATTAATTAAATTTTATAAAAAGATATACAAATGTGAAACAGTTAAAAATGTTCAACATCACTAACCAAGGAAAGTCTCATTAAAACCACAATGGCAAATCTCACTCCAGCCAGAATGGTCATTATGAAAAAGATAAAAATAAAGGCAGCGCTGACGATACATTTGGCACATGGAGAGCGCATGTTTAGTGTGCTTAAAAAGCCTTGTCATTCCTAGCATTAAACAAAAAGCACTGGGAAGGATGCGCAGAAATGGGGACTCTCATGTGCTATTATTAGGCATTGTTGTGGCTTGGAGATTTTGCAAGGGAAACAACAGAGCACAGGACATGTTTTATAATAGCATTTATAATGAATCACCCAAGAATTACACACCAGTGCAGGAAACCTATCCACCCACTAACTACTAAAGAATTCAGCTGAAGGCCTGGATCCTGATATCCTCCATGAGTCCGACTGGAAACCCAGAGCTCATAACCATGCCTCCCACAAGTCCAACTGGAGGCCTAGACCCTACAACAAAGTTTCACGCAGGTCCCTTTCACAGATCCGTGCTGGAAAAGCCCAAAGGTCAGTGGTGGAAGCTAGGAAGTCTATGCCGGTGGATGAACAATTTGCCAGCAGGCTCGGGGATCGGAACTGGAACTAGGAAGCAACACTCAGTGTTCCCCCAGAAGTACCACGGCCCTCCTCAGCAATAGTAAGATCCCGAGCTCCTCCAGCGATGAGGAAGGCTGAGTTCTCATGAGAAAAGCCAGTGTGGCCAGCTTCTCCAGGAGGTGGAGCAGTGCACCATCCTCCTCTCCAGAGCCAGGAAATGATGCTCAAGATGAGGACCCAAGCTTCTCCAAAGCTCATTGGGAGCGCCAGCATGACAGGATCCTCCGGCAGGACAGCCCAAGAGCGCCAGCAGCCTCCACCAGCTCCCGCAGCTGCTCCACACAGCAGCCCCGACGGCGTCTGGCAGCTGCTCCTGTTCTGCCTTTACGCCGCTGGCCACAACCCTCAGTGGGGCCTCCGGCACCTAGCACCAAGCTAGTTTAATTCAGCTGGGTGTAAAAAGCTGCCCACCAGTTAGCTGTCCACCACAGGCATGTACATTCTCACAACCATTCTGAAAAAATGAGATTATTTTAAGAACTACCAACAGAACTATCCTACCATCCAGTACTGCCACTGCTGGGTATATATCCAAAAGAAGTAACATCCTTCTGTTGAAGAGGTGTCCTCACTTCAACATTTACTGCAGAACAGCACACAAAGACCAAAGCATGGAATATAACTAGGTGTCCTTCGGCAGGCAAACGGGCAAACTGTGGCACATGTATGTGGCAGGAACCTATGCAGCCGCAAGGGAGAGTGAGAGTCTGTCACTTTATAGCAAAAGGATAAAACTACAGGACGCTAAGTGAAATGTTAGACACAGAAAAACAAAGTTGACACACTGTTGTCCTACATGTGGAAGCTAAAGTTAACCTCCAAGAAGCAAAGAAGAGAATGTGGTCACCAGAACCTGGAAAGGGGACATGGGAAGGCCGAAGAGAAAATGCGACGGGCGCAGCATCACAGGAGGAGGAGGGCAAAACTTCCAGTGTTCTAAGCGCATCTGGACAAGTAGGGCTGACAATGAACTGCCCATTTTAAAAAGCTGAGTGAATTCTGAGTGTCCCAGTGCAAAGAAAATGATGTCTAAGGTCACAGTGATGCCAACTATTTTGATCTGGTCACTCAACACTGTATACCTGTATGGAAATGGCCCAAGGCACTCCACAATGATGTGCAATTGTTATCATTATGTACTGCAAACGTGTACTAACAAAGTTTTAAAAGATTTAATTCCAACACGAATATATATAACAAAACATAAGTTTAGATCTCAAACTGCAAGCTAAAGGTTCTTATATAAACTGCCTTTCTGGATTTTTTAAATTATAGTTGAAATTTTCAAAACTCCTAGCCGGGAGTGGTGGCACATGCCTGTAATCCCAGCACTTCGGAGGCTGAAGCAGGAAGATCGGTGTGAGTTCAAGACCAGCCTGGTCTATAAAAATGAGCTCAAAGCCAGCCTGGACTGCATAGCGAGACCCTGTCTCAAAAAGATTAAAAAAAAACAAAATAAAAAACAAACAAACCTCCTAGGACACCCTTCCACTTTTAGCTAAAATCTTCCTCTAGTTGGTTGCCGGTCCGCCCCTACCTTCGCAGCCCCTCATCTGAGCCAGGGCACATGCCTACGCTGCTGCACCTGCATGTACCTTCTCGAACCACCCAAAGCAGCCTATTTCTGACCTCGAAGCGCCGCAGCACTATGGCTCAGAAATAACCATTTCTTTTCAAAGCTAATGTATTTCCACCCACTCGTAAATGAGGCCAAAATATCAACGACGGTTCTCGGAGTCTGGATTGGAGCTCTGTCCCAACAAGTATAAATGCCGTGTTGGCATTAACGACAGAGACTAACGCTAGGCGCTCCGACAAGTGTCAGGTCCGATCTCGCTTCTCCGAGGCAGTTCCCGGGCGGAGGCAAGGAGCCCGGCTACCGACGGCTCCTTTCGCCCGAGCTCACAGCGCTGCTCCGCCTTCCGCACTCTCTTTGGGAGCATCCGCGCACTTCATCAGCCATTTACCCCCTGCAGGAGCGACCTGTTCCACCGCGCATACCACGGTCTGCACCCGCGGAGGACCGGACGCACGCACAGGGCTCCTGGGCGACGCGGCGGCCCGCGCCAAGGCCGCGCTGCCCGTCCTCGCTTGTTGAACCTCAACGGCGCTCCTTGAGGCCGAGTCCCTGCGCAGGCGGCCGCGCCCCTCGCCTCTGCGCCCGGAGTGCCCCGGCGCCCGGCGTCGCAGAGTCCCGAGCAGGCCAGGCCCCTCGCCCGCCGGGTCCGGGCCGGGGCCCCCAGAGGATGCCGGAAGGCGCTCGCGGGGCCCCGGCGCGTTCCTCTCCCGGCCCGTCAGCGCGCCCAGCCAGCTGCCTCTAGCCCCGCGATACCGCCGCGACGCTGAGCGCGGACGCACCCCAGGCGCGACCCGAGGGCGGCTCACCTTCACCTTCCGCCGGCGTAGGGCACTTCCGGTAGCTCGGTCCCGGGAGAGGCGCACCGCCTCGTGCGGCCGCTTTCTTCCAGGTAACCCGGGAGGAAGAAGCCCGGAGGGCGTTGACCGAGACACCGCCGTCGCCCCGCCCCTTCCGGCGAGCTCAGCGGGCCGCTTCCTGTGGCTGGAGTGCTGCGGCTGCTGCCGGCCCCTCCCCTCGGGGCGCCCGGAGCCTTCTTTTCAGCCCCCGGGGACCAAGCAGAGGTCCAGGCCGGGCTGCGCGCGTCAGGGCGGCTGTGAGGGGCAAAATGTGCTGCGAGAAGTGGAGCCACGTGGCCGAAATGTTCCTGTTCATTGAAGGCCGGGAGGAGGACCGCAGAATCCACTGCTACTGCTCGCGGGCGTTCGTGGAGTGAGTAGGAGCGCGCCCTCCACAGGCGCGGCGACGTGGTCGGGCGGTGGTGACGGCTTCGGGCGCCCGCGTGCACTCTCCGCTCCCCGCCGCCCGGAGGTGGGGCCCGAGGGTCACGGCCCGGGCAGTCCGGCGGGAGCGGCTCTGAGCATCTGCGGCTGGGGAGGAACCCCGGCAGCACGCTGGCCGGCGCTCGCGAGGCCTGGGTCGGCCCCCGGGGCCGCACACGCCCCGCAGAGCCCTCGCCTGCAACCATTGTTTTTTGTTGTCGTTGTTTGTCTTTTTGAGACAGGGTCTCGCTGTGCACTTCAGGCTGGCCTTGAGCTCGCTTTTGTAGCCCAGGCTGGTCTCGAACTCCTGCCTCAGCATCCCAAGTGCTGGGATTACAGGCATGCGACACCACGCCCGGCTTGCCTATAAAGGTTGTTATGAAGTAAAGGACTTAATTAATTTTGTAGGCTATTGGGGAAAGATATGGCAACGGATGTCGTTTTATATTTACTTATTTATTTATTTATTTGTGTTTTTGAGACAGGGTCTCGATATGCAATTCAGGCTGGCCTTGAGCTCACTTTTGTAGCCTAGGCTGGTCTCGAACTTGCCCTGATCCTCCTGCCTCAGCCTCCCAAGTTGTGGGATTACAGGTGTGCGCCACCACGCCCAGCTACGTTTTATACTTAAATACAGAAAAAAAAATTAAAAATTTGGGCCGGGGAGATAGCTCAGTAGAATAAGCACTTGCCTGGCAAGCGCAGGGTCCTGACTTCAATCCCCAGTACAAAAAAAAAAAAAATATGTATATATATATATATATATATATATGTATACACACACATATATATGCATACGTATAATATATGTTTAAATACAGGGGACGTTTAAAAATCATAGGAAAGCCAGGCATGTCTGTTTAAAGCTGTAATACCAGTAATCCTAGTACCCCCAGTACCCCAGGACCTTCAATTCCAGCCAGCGTCGGGCAATGTGGCTCAAGGTGCAGCAGCCCTAAATTCAGTCTCCAGCGTGGAGTAGCGATCCGGGAAGTGAACGTGAAGTGGAAGCGCTAACCCAAGCTGGAGGTTAAAGGCGGACCTATTTATTTTGGTTGACATCTCTTTTCAAACTCTAACATCGGCTCTAGCTCGCTTGCTCAGCCATGCCTGGTAGCCATCGCCTGTAATCCCGCCCTCTGGGAGGCTGAGGCAGGAGGAGTATGCAAGCGCAGACCCAGTCTGGGCTACATAGCAACTCAGACCTTGTTTCAAATCAGAAACAGAGAAGGGAGGTGCACGGGCTCAGTGCGAAGACCTCGAGGTCGACCCCTCCTACTGGAGGAAGAAAACAACGCTGTGCACCCCCAAAGGGACTTATTCTGGGCCACCTATTTCAGAGAAGGGGCTTAACTATTTTTACATCAGTGTCTTTATTTAGGGTTAATGTTTATTTCAGATTAAAGTTGCCCTGTATGGAAATTAGCTATTATGGGGGAAGAAGACTAGAAAGTTGACATCTAGAGATTTCCTTTATTTTAATAATATATTTTAAAAAGTAAAATAAAAATATGTTAAACATGTTAGTTAAGCTGCTTATTTTTCATCTCTATTAGTGTTTACCTGAGTCTCACATGGTTCATATTAGATTAAAATCCTTGTGGAACAAAATCCTGTGGGATATATCATTAATGTAATAGAATTTAACTTTGAAGACTTCTTTTCCATCATTTTTGTGGGGTAATCTGACAGCTGACCTCCGCAAACTAAACAGCATAATAAATTTAATGTAAAAATTATTTGCTCTTTATGTAGTCAGGCATGGGCTTGTTCAGTGGTCTTCAGCTTTTGTGTATTGGCACTGCCTCAGTACTAGGCACATGGGTGTAAGACAGACCTGTGCCCACGTGCATTGTGTTTGCGTTCTGACAAGGGAGATCCATGTTAAGACCGCTGGGTACACTACTGCTGTATTAGGTATAGTTACACGTGTTGAGAGGGTTCCACGATGCTTGCTGGTGTCCTTTCTCCAGGGATGTCAAGGCTTTCTTTTGGGAAGTAACTTGCAGAAAGAGGTCTAAAGGAAATAGACTGGGTAAGTTCGAGCAGGAGGAAGCAGATGTGTGCATAGCCACATCATAAACCAAAGAGCATCGGTGTAAAGAATCCTTAAACTAGTGGGTCATGGGGTCAGCTTGGCATTGTTCTGGTGCTAGAGAAGCAGAAAACCACTGAAGACTGCTGTCCAGGCAAGAAATTATGGCGTTGGTCTTAGGACGGGTGACAGCTAGAAGAGGGAAAGCCAGAGGACTTAGTGGCATTGGGAATGGGATTAGGTGGGGTGGGGGAAGGAAAGTTAAAGGGCAGGAGGAGACTAGGTCAAGGGCAGTTGTCTGGTTTCAGCCTTTCCCCAAACTGTTTCATTTTGGGACAGCAGTAAGATCGTGAAGCCTGTTTTGCATGCAGTTTTTGATTTGGGGCACTTAGAAGGTGTACAAGGGTAGACGATATGTTTTGTATGCGTTGGTGTCTTAGTTACTTTTCTTACTGCTGAGACGAAGTACCCAGCATCCAGAGTGAAAGGAAGCAAGGTCTGTTTAGTGGGGGTTCGATTCGTAGTTGGCTGCTCCGAGGCAGGGCGGTGCTGCAGAGCCGCATCACAGACAAGCAGCTCAGGGGCAGCAGGCAGCAGGCAGCACAGTGGCAGAACGCAGGCCCCGAGTGCTGTCAGCCACTCTTCCCACTGCTGGAAGCCACAGGTTGTACTTGGAGCCGAGGGGTGTCCCAGGTCATCCTTGCCCTTGCCTGGGATCCACACTAGAACGCACAACTCCTGCTTTCTCTGGTCACAACCATGAAGCTTTATGGCTAGCGATGCTGTGGCTCATAGGGCAAGGTAAGAGCTGCCGAGGCCCGCAAGGCACCCTCCTGCCCCGGTCCTGCCACTGTCCCTGCAGGAGTGCTTCGTCTTCTTGCCTGCCCACCCCACAGTAGTCGCCATTGCTGCTCCCAGGAGCGCTCTGCCCTTCACCCGTTGTTCCAACTCAGATGTAACCAGCGAGCACCAGGATCCCAGGCGCCTCAGGCTCTTTGGTTCCCCTGAACGGCTGGGCATCCCAGGTCCCTGCTGCACTGCCACTGTGTCTCTTACTCTTCCTTGTTACTGTAAGCCATTATGCATGCAGGAGACAGGGGCCCACTGCAGGGGTCCCTGGTAGTCCCTTACGTTCTATTTGGGCTCTTTCTGTCCCTCATACTCCTTAGGGTGGGCACCACTCACACCCGGGCTGGGTCTCCTCATTATCCACACCCAGAAAAATACCAAGCCCATCAGTGGACTCATGTAGTAATCACGTACCATCCTCCGAGCATCTCCCCTGAATCCCAACATCACACACTCTAGTTCCAGCAACCTCTGTAACCATCTGAGGCTTTGGGGAGATGTGTAGACACAAGCTGGTGGGGACTTTTAGAGAAGTATCATCCACCTTTAGGTAATAACTGAAGCCGCCAATGGAGGACGGGAATCTGCCTTGAGGGATTCCATCATGTTGTTCTGGTACTGGAGATTGGACCTGGGGACTCTCTACCACCCAGCCCAGCACTTTTTATTATTGTTTCTAATCTGAAGCAGGGTCTTGCAAAATTGCCCAGGTTGCATAGGAACTTGATGTCCTCCTGCTTCATCCTCTCAGTGCTGGGATTACAGGCATGTACTGCCTGTAATACAAAAAGAGGAAAGAGGTAAATGGCAAGTTGGAACGTATTATCCCAAGTGAATATTAGAAAGTTTAAAGGTCTGGTTCAGTAGTACATGCCTGCAATCCCAGCACTGTGAAGTCACGGTGTCCCTTGTATCAGTCACATTTGTTTGGGGGAGTGGTTATGGTATGTGTCCAGATGTTGCGCCAAAGCCTCGTGCGGTCAGAGGTGGCTGAATCCAGAGTGTGATGCTGGCTGGAATCAAGGGCATCATTTCTACACTCGTGTGCTGGCTTGGCACAGCCTGGATTCCTGCAGCCTGGCTAAGATAAAGAGGGCAGAAAGATGCTGTTCAGCTCCCGTGTTGCTTTCGCCGTCTTCCACTTCATGAACTGTCTCCTGTGCCATGTGCCACCCTGTCTTGGTGCCAGCGGATTATGGACTGGAGCCTCCACAGACTGTGAGCCACAGGAGTGTGTCCTCCCTGAATTTGGGACATTGAGTATTCTGTCTCAGCAGGAGGAGGAGCGAGTGACACCAGGGCACATACTGAGTACCGAGCAGCATGTTCCCAGCATCCCATAGACCTTAGCCTTCCTGACAGGGTTTTCTCAGGCACTCCCACCGGGAGGGCTGCCAAGGCAATTCCTTTGTCCCTTTGGCTGCATTAGTGTTCTAAAAGGAGCATTTCGTCTTTTCATGCATATGTCTATTCGTATCATTGTGTTAACGTGGACTCTTCATTCTTTTTTTTTTTTTGATCCTGGAGATCAAGCTCAGGACTTTGCCAGGCAGGTGCTCCAGCCACTGAGCTATCTCCCCAGCCTTCATTCTTAAGTTATTGATGGATTCTGTTTCATTCCTGTCATTACTTGGTACCACGTTGCCTTTGCTTTTGCTGGTGCGGTCTCCTGTGAAGTGGCTTCTGGTCCTTTTACTGCGCCTCCAGCATTCTTGAATGCTCCCTAACCTTTAATGCAAGGTGACCCAGGCTTGTTTTTACAGCCCATACAATTACGACTCACCCAAGGTGTGTTGATTCTTCTAATGGAAAATAAAGTTTAAAACTCAGGGCCAGCAAGATAGCCCAGTAGTCTAAAGCACCATTTTAAGCAAGCACACAGGGACCACAGTTCAATCTCCAGCACTACCTGGCACACTAGCCCTGCCCCAAGGGTGGGTTGAGCCTCCCCTCCCACCCTACCTCCCCTC
>PVKN010035641.1:0-11592 GCA_004027915.1 Capromys pilorides | reverse complement strand
AGTTCTTCTTCCAGATATCCTTTTATTTTGCAGAATTGTTCCTATAATAAAAGACCATATTGATAGAATCAGTTTAGTTAACCAGAAAGTGATACATAAATTCTATTGCTTATTATTTTCTCAAAGTCCAACATAAGACAAATCTCTGGTATTTGTAAAGTCATAGATTTTTGTCTTTTAGGGAAATAGTTCAGATTTCACAATCTCAAAGGAATCTAGAAATCAATAGAGAGAAGCTTTATAAAAAATATAATGAAACTCTACATGGGATTCTTTAAATGATTCTTGTGCCAATCTGAGGGGATGAGAATAAATATAGATTTTGACAAGATAAGTGTTAAAGGGCTGGCAAGATAGCTTAGCAGACTAAAGCACCTGCTTAGGCAAATTTAGGCAAACACAGGGACCGAAGTTTGATTCTGGCACCACATGCTGTGTGCCAGCCCTGTCCCCAGGGTGGACTGAGCCGGCCAGAGTCTGGGTGTAGTGGCACATGCATGTAATCTCAGCACTGGGGAGGATGAAAGCAGGAGGATCACCACAAGTTTGAGCAGCATAGTCATACACTGCAACAACCAAATATGTTTAAAAAAAGGTAATTGTTAAATAATAGGTCTGTCTGTGAAGATATTTTGTGCCCTTTGCATCTGCTGGGTCTGCCTCTAGGAATTCAACAACAACAACTGAAAACAAATTGCATCTGTCCAGAACACGTACAGATATTTTGTTTTCATTATTCCTTGTAAAATATAGAACAACTACTGTTTACATAGCATTAGGTATTATGAGTAATCTAGAGATAGTTTAAAGCATACAAGAAGATGTATGTTGGTTATATGCAATCACCATGCCATTTTTACAGCAGACTCGAGCACCTGTGGATTTAACTATCTGCAGGAGGTCTTGCAATCAGTCTGTGGGCACCAAGAGATGACAGTCCATAGGGACAGGACATTTTTGTGAGAATGGTTTGAAGTCTAACTTAGCAGAACCACTGTATAACAAACACAATTAACTTGTTCAAATTCATCTGCCTACAGTTAGCAAACACAGAGACCAATAACAATTGGAAAGGCAAGTGGTGATTCTGTTCCCCTTGTCACTTGGTGAACAGTTGTCAGCCCTTGCACAGAGCTGGGGTGAGCTGCAGGCACACATTTGATGTGTTTGGGCTTCTTTTCAGCTCCCTTGTGCTTTTCATATAGTGAGTGTCTTACTATCAGCACTTAAAACTGTATTTTATGTACAACATAGACCAAAAGGTAAGTCAATTTTTTGTTTGGATGTTAACTGAAGGAATCAGAACCTCTTTCACTCATAGAGGAGCACTGGTTGTGCTAATGTTTTGAGAAGATGCAGTAATCTTACTGTAGATTTTCCTGGTTCCCTTGGGTTCCTGATCACCCCTGACAAGAACAGAACCTGGTACAAGCTGTTTGGCACATTATCACCTGAGGATCTAACAAGGTTTCAAGGGTACATATGAATACAAGCTGTTTTTGTTATTTGATTTGACTGATGTTTTGGTAAAATGTGAACCATGTACAAAACACAAGGAAGTAATTTATAAACTGTGACATACCATAAAAATACAGCTTTCAGTTTTTATCATATTATTTCACCTGGTAGGAATCAAGTACATTTTTTTATATAGTAATGATATTATTTACAAAGTCTTCTTATAAAATGTTACACATTACTACAAGTTAACAATAATTTCTGCACTTCAAGATCTAGTTTTTAAAGTGTGTTAAAATGCCTGTACCATAAAATGTATTACTTCACCAATTGTCATGTGTAACAGTTCAGCCCAGTGAGGCACACTCACATTGTTATGCAATGGCAACCCCAAAGTTCTTGCCAAATTAAAACCACTTCCATGAAGCAACTATGTGTTTCTTTCTCTCAGCCCTTAATAGCTGGTCATATTTCTGTTCTTATGAGCTTGACTGCTCTAGTAGTTCACATGAATGCAATTACATAGAGCTTATCTTTTTGTGATGAGCTCACTTCACTTGTCCAATGTTATCAAAGTGCATACCCCTTAGATTCTATCAGAATTTTCCTTCTTTACTACATTATTTACTTATTTGTCTATTTATATATTGGATAGAGGGTGTCTATGCAGCTCAGACTCACAGTGATCCTCCTGGATCAGCCTCCCCAGCCCTGGGATTGCAAGTGTGCATCACCATGCCCTGCTCGGGGCTGGCATGGCATACCCTATTAGCGGTCAAATTGCAGAGCTTGTGCTTGCCAGGCAGGTGCTTATGCCACTGAGCTATCTCCCCAACCACTATTCTGTTTTTTATGTTAGTGGAAATATAACCCAAGGACTTTGCACTGCACTATCTCCCTGGCCTTCTTTTAGTTTTTATTTCGAAACAGGGTCTCACTACATTTCTATGTTGCCTGGGCTAGGTTTGAACTTGTGATCCTCCTGCATCAATCTTGAAGAATCCTGGACTTACCAGTAGGTGCCACCATGTCTACTCATCTTTCCTTTTCTTGGGCTGAACTGTATTAGAAAACATGCTGCATTTTGTTTATTGATTCCCCTAGTGATGGACATTTTGGTTACTGCAACCTGTTTGCTATTGTGAATAATGCCACTACAAACAAGGGTGTGCAAATATCTCTTCTAGCACCTCCCTTCAAATCTTTTGGACAGACAAGATCTGATCAAAATATATAGTAAACATTTAAATTAAAATAATTTATTACAGGAAAAGACATATTGATCATTTTAAAAAATGTATTTGGTACAGGGTCTCACCACGCAGTTCGAACTCTCAGTGATTCTTCCTTTTTCAGCCTCCCCAGCACTGGGATTACAGGAATGCACCACCATGCCAGAGGACATGTTATCTTAAGCCTTTCAAACATTCCCCCTGAATGCCCTGACGCCATCATTCTCGTGACTTTCTGAAGCAGCTCTGGAAAGATTCCTCCATCCAAAGTGGCTTGGGAGCTTTGAAAACCATCCTCTTTGTCTCATATGCTGCTCTATTTCTGTTACATTTACTTCATATGTACTAGAAGGGCTAGTCTAAGAAAAATCCTACTTTGTTCCATTTTACTCACCTGTAGTTTTGAGCATCTGACCAAATACAGCTTACTTAGTTGGAGCCTACAGCTTGAAGTTGCTGGATAGGTCTCAAGTTTTAAATTATGCACCTTAACGCATGTGAAAACATTTGATACCTCTCTGTACGAAAGTTAACAGGGAGATCACAGACTCCCGAGTGCTAGGTGAAACTGACAGAGGCAGTGCTCCTTTTTCATTTGCTTGGCAGGCCCCATGTGTGGCCCCCTCCTCTTGCCTTTGTACTCACCATGTCACTTTCCAATTCCATCATTTTCTGGTGGAGGGCAGCCTCCGCTCCTTCAATCTGCTGGATCCACTAAGGAATTAGAAGACAAAAGCGTCTGACATGTTTGTTTGATGTGCTGTACACATTGTGTGCTGTTCACTTAGGTGACTGAGCTGAGAACTTATGTGAAAACCTAATGCATTTTTATCTTAGCCTGGACCCACGGCTATATGTAGTCTCCCACACACTATTCATTCACCAAGTGCATCCTTGACATTCTTCATGTATCACCCACTGTGCTAGACTTTGGGGCTGTGATGGTGAAACAAGTGCAAGGTTTTTACCCTACTGGATGGCACTTAGGAGGCTTTCTAGGAAGTGACAGTTGCATTGAGGTCTAAACGAAGAGAGATGTTTGGAAAAAAGGAGGAGGAATTTCCAAGCAGAAGAGACTCCTACTGTCACTAGCTCTAAGTTGAAGGGAACATAAGGAACAGAAATAAATTTTCAACCTATAAAACTGATTATAGCAGAAGAGTAATTAGGGCTGGTGAGATGGTTCAGTGGTCTAAAGCGCCTGCTTAGGAGGGCTCAGGCAACTGCGGGGACTGCAGTTCGATCCCTGGCACCACATGCTGCGCCAGCACCACCACCAGGGCAGGCTGAGCCAGCCACAAAATGAATAAATAAAGAAACAAACAAACACAACAAGCAAACAAATAAAATTAAAAAAAAAAATTAAAAAAAAAAGAAGAGTAATTAAGTCTCCCAGAACCCATACACTTACTTATGATGTCCCACTGCCCCCTGAGGTATAAACTGACATTGAACATGATAGAGATCCAACATGACTTGTTCTATTAAGCCATATATATGGTAGGAGAAGCCCATGTTATTCAAAGTCTACACCAATTGCCATTGCTTATTGGTGCTGACCTGAATGACATACAACAGAATGCTGTATTTGGAGTATCGAAGGTGATAAGAACACCTGCTCCTTCGTGTTTGTGTTTCTCTTTGTGTCACTGGCACAGTGCTCTGTGAAAACCCACAAATTTGTTCACTCATTTCTTCATTACACACTTGCTGGTCACCTATTCGATGTGTTGTTCTGGTTGAAAGTTAGGAGGAAAGAAGGGAGAGAGAACAGATGCCATACTTGCCTTCATGGATAGGGCTGAGAGTCCAATGGGAGTGTGTGATGGTGCAACAGAGGCAGCGCCCTTTGCAATACAATCAGTACAATTTGGGGAGCAGATTGAGCTAGAAGCCTAACTGGGCATGCGTGAGCAGGAAGACTTCGCTAAGCACAGGGAAGGCTAATGGTTAGGACTTAGCCAGGCAAAGGTAGGCAAAGGAAATGGGAGCATGCTCCAGGGAAACAGAACAGGGTAAGTGCTCAAGGGATGGAAGACAGGTAGAGGTGGAGACACAGGAAGATCAGCCCTTTAAAGGTTTTTTTTTTTTTTTTTTGTCCTTGTTGATTTCCTTGTCCTCCCTTTTTTCTTCTGTCCTTACTTTGAGTAAAATAACTGTTATTTGATTTATAGAATTCTATCATTTCAAATTGGAGAAAGATGATTACTTGATCATTATTTCATTTAATTGTAAATGAGACTTTAATGCATTTTGTAAAGATTACGGTTCCCATTTGATCTAAGTACATCCACAGGCCTCTCAGCCAGGCTCTGATCTCCATTTGTGGCTTTCCCCTTCTCTCTGCTCCACCCCTTACCAGTTTTGGACACAAGGGGGCAGACCACACTAGCACTGCATGTACTCCTGACAGTCCCTGCGTTGGAGTTTTAAGATCAGACTACAGAGACTCCCGCCAAGTTACTGGATGAGGGGTGAACAATAGGTCTCTAACATCCAAAGAATAGTGCACCAGTTTACCAGTTTACCCACTATGGAGGGATAGATAAAATAATGAACTCCAGAAGGTGTCTCATTGTCTAGGAATATTTTTGCAAGGGATAGCAAAGATTATCCATTCCAAATCAGCAAGTAGAATTGTCTTAGGGACATCCTCCTCCTATCAGGATTGTGTCACTTTCATCACACATTTGATAATGAAGAGTCAACATTCTTCACACCTTATGCTATTCTTTAAATGTTAAAAGGCATAGTGATGATTTTAGAAGCTAAAATGACCCATTATTACCTTCTCTGCCAGGGACAGCACAGTGCTGGCCTGAATTATGGCCACTTGTTCTTCATTTCTTAAGTTCTGCAAAAAAATAAGAAAGCTAGTGAGATGAACATATTTACAATGTTTATGCTGCACAAAAGAACCACTGCCACCAACTATTACATATGCATGCATGGAACCTTAACAAGTTTCTATTGTACAGGAATAATTCTTAATATAGAATTCAAAAACCCCAGAGGTGATTTATAATCTCTCCCTAATACTGGTTTGATTTCTGTTATTGTAAGTATACTTTATGAACAGTTATGTTACTTAAAAAAAACAAATAAAATACAGAGCAGTCTCTTCACCGTTTTGGTGAAATTTCACTGATACCCTTTCCTCTTGTGATAATTTTCAAGGGGAAAAGGTGACTCTTAATTCTACACTTGCCATTCATCTTGTATCACAATGAATGATCCTCCCATTGAATTAAAATGCATTGACCCTGTCTAGAAGGAGGTTTTAGGAAGAAAAAAGATAATAGCTTTCTGGTGCATTTCTATAAAGCTACAGCAACCCTAGCATTTAGGAGCATTTGCTTGACTAACTAATCTTACACTGGGTGCCTTTAGGCAACAGTCAGCTGGAAATTAGTTTTAATCACTGCAGATGTGGTCAGGATCCAAACTGGAGACCTACTCACGAGAAGCAGTTGGCCAATTGCATCTCTGCTACTGCCTTCTAGAGATCCCTGGCCAGGCTGTGTGACAAATCATAGATTCTCTCCAGGGAGCTGTGTCTTTAAGTGAATACAGCATCTCACTTGGTAATATTTTATATAGGATAGGCTGAGAAGGAGTTTTACCTCTATTTAGGCACCTCTGTCCCTAACCCATACCTATACTCCAGCATACTCACCCCGTTGTCACCCAAGATATCTAGCTGCTTTATGAGATCTGGGATGTTCACATCCTGCAAAAGCAAGGAAGTACATTCAGGCCAAAGACACATGTGCAGCCTGGCATTTCATCAGGGCCAGAATGCCGGGTGGGAGAAGGTGCTCAGGGACTGAACTTCAGAAGGCTGCTTTTCATCAGGGACAAGGGGTTTTCAGTTGTCTTTTTACAAGCTGGCTAAATTTGGGAAAGCTTTTCTGACCCTCTCAGATACAAATGGTGATAATATCACCATGGTTCATGGGATGATATGGAGGATAAAGGGACTGTGTGAGTGTGTGTAGCATGAGTAAGGGTTAAGAAATAGTCAATAACTTTTTATTTTCTAATTGCTAATTTTTTCCAGTTATGAGAGATTTAAAGCATAAAAAAATCATATAAAGTAACAGTGAATTCTAGTTCAGTTGAATTTTGCCTGTCATGTATAAAACTATAGTAAATACTCATTATTTCAGACGGTTAGCATATATTTCTTCCTACAGGAACTGGCTTTTTATTCTAGTCCTGGAGTATGTGAAGAAGTGTCACTCCATCTAAAACAGTTATCTTGAATAAAAGTTAGATGTACTGGATTAGATTGTTTGTGATGTGTCTAAGGATTAAAGATTAGAGGAAAAGGCAAATATCATTGCTTTTTATTTAATCAACATTGAATAAAAATTGCTTTGACTTATGAACTTTCACATAATCTCAGAATTTTAGATATCATTAAAGTGGTTTTCAATGAGACAAGCGAATACATTTTTATTACTTAATTTCTCACCCACTTTTTGAACTTCATTGGTACCATTCCTCCTCATACTCAGGGGCAAACAGTATAGCAGAGCTCTCCACCAGGAAACAGAAATCTAGGTCTTTCGTCATAGTTAGGGAGCAGCCACAGAAGCAGGTATATCTGGCAGCTCAAAGTGGGATTAAGAAGGGCCATGCAGAAGGTAAGGGAGAGACAAGGAATAGCGGAGGCATCTCATGGGGAAGAGAGATTCACAGTGGCACTGCACTCCATTGGAGGGCATTGTATTTTCTGGGAAACAGCAGCTTCAATCCAAAGTTAGTAATTAAAAATATTCCAGTAGTACTAGATATAGAATTATGTATTATCTAAGAAGCAATAAGTTGCAAGCCTAAACCCTCTTAAAAGAGAAAAAATATTCCTTACACATATCAAAGTGATGGGAACTACATGACTTCAAAGGCAATTTCAAAGTTGGAACAGAGGCTTAGCAAGCATGTGTTTAATCTGGCAACCTGAAATGTGTTTCTTGGTATGCTGATTTTATTTCATATTTCTGCTAGATACTTAAGGCTAATGCCATATATATATATATATTTTTTTTTTTCTTACCTTCTTTTGTGGTGCTGGATTCAAATCAAGATCTATTCATGAGATATATCTCCAACCCTTTTTAGTTTTTAAACTTTTGCTAAGTCATTGCTATGTTTTGTGTCTAGTTGTCCCCCTAAATCCTCATACAATCATGGAGCAGGGACTTCTAGAGTTTGAGACTTGACTCATGATCCACTGGATTATGTGTTTTAGTAGTGATGGGATTATGGGTCTGAGTACTGCTGGGGTTATGGGTGTGGTCTGAGGCAGATAGTCTGAGGCAGAGAACCTGAATGTAATATAAGAGAGACAGAGCGACAGACTCTCTCTGTTGTTCTCTGCTGCCCTGGTTGGTCAGTTGCCTCTGTTGTGATTGTTGCTGTTCCATTACCATGAACTGGACGCTCTCTGCCTTGTTCCACTCAGTCTTGGGCCAGCCAAATATGGACTGAAACCTCCAGTAACTGTGAGCTAAACTTTTCCTTCCTTCATTTTTGGTGTCAAGTATTTGTCCCAGCAATGAGAGAACAGTAACTAAGACAGAGTTTGGTTCCAGAGAAGTGGGGTTGTTGCCATGACTAACTTGACCATGTGGATCATAAATTTTTGGAAATGGCTTATGGAAAGAGATAGGAAAGGTTCAGAGATATTGCCTACTTGCAAAGAGCTGGATAAACTTCAGCTGTATGGTAGGGGAGATTCTGGTTGGAACTCAGACCAGAAGACTGGCTTGAAGCCTAGCTATAAAGAATGGCTTATGAGCAGAGATTGGAAAGGTTTGGAGAGGTCATCTACTTGCAAAGAGCTGGAAAAGCTTTGGCTGTTCTGTAGTGGAGATTCTGGTCAGAACTCAGACAAGAAGAATGACAGAAGGCCTGCCTGTAAAGAACAGCTTAGGGAGGTTTCTTCTGGGAAAAATGACAGCATTGGTTGTTGGACTCCAGATGATTTGTGCTATAGCTTGGCTGAAAGTCTGTCAGAATTTTGCTCATGCCCAGAGGCCTTGCCTAATACTGAGATAAAGCTGGTAAACTGATTAATCTTTTAAGAAATATTTCAAAGTAGTGAACAATTGGGGCAGTGGCATGGTTGTTATTGGCAGCTTTTAGCCAGATTTATTCTTAAAATCAAAAGCAAAGAGCCAAACAGGATGATTTAAAATGTTGTGAGTTTGGCGAGGAAGGAAGCACCAGGAAAGCTGTGGACTGCAAAGATGGATCTGAAAGGATCTCCATTGCTGGGAAGGAACCAGAGAATCAAAAAGATGGTCTGAGGGCAACACAAGAGGTGGCAGCTCTCCACCCTTTGCAGCCCTAGAATTGCAAAGGAGAGAGGCTTTGCCTTGAGATGAAAGCCACAGAGACCCAAGTACCAGAATGGTGGCAGCAGCCAAACCAAGTTCCAAAGAGAACTTGTTTCTCAGAATCAGGGTCAGAGTGCTCAGCAATCCAGGCCCTTGACCCCTACAGCCAAGACAGAAGGAAGCCTGGCTATTGCTCCAGCTGGCCGCAGACTTTAGCATCATACAAGTTGCATTAGTTTTAGGCATATTCAGAATTCAGGTGTTCTGAGGTTAAGAAGGCTTCCACCTTGATGTCAGAAGAAGGCCTGGGAGGCCAGGCAATGTGCCCCTGAAAAGGAAGTGTGTAAAGCAGAGAGTGAGAAGCCAATTCAGTGGAAACCCCAGAAGTTTGGAAAAGGCAGAAACATGGATCTAAGAGAAACTGCAAAGAGGGAGCAAAGCCAGCCTAAGAGAGAAGCCATGGGAACTACCACCAAGAGTGTCATAGGGTCAGAGCCAGGCAAGGCCTTTGGAGCTTACAACTCAGCACAGACTGCTTCAGATGCTCCAGTTGGAACTATGGGATTTAATGTTTACCCTGCTGGACTTTGGAAATGTGTTGGTCCTAGTGTTTTGTATTACACTGCTATCTGCAACTTTTGGAATGGTAATGTTTATCTTGTGCCTTTGAATGTTGGATCTGTTTAACTTTTCTCTTGTACAGGGGCTCATAGTTAATAGTTTGCCTTGGATCTTGGAGGAGACTTGAGACATGAACTTTTCAGCAATGCTGAAGCCGTTGGGACTTTGGCAACTCTTTCAGATGGACTAAAATGTCTTTTGCATAAAGGAATGTGCATGAGACTTTGGGGGCTCAGCGGAAGAATGTTATGGTTTGTGTCTAGTTGTTCCTCCAAATCCTCATGCAGTTACGGGGCAGGGACTTCCAGAGTTTGAGACATGACTCATGATCCACTGGATTATGTGTTTTAGTAGTGATGGGATTATGGATCTGAGTACTGCTGGGATTATGGGTGTGGCCCAAGGCAGATTAGACTGAGGCAGAGAGCCTGAATGTAATATAAGAGAGACAGAAAGACAGACTCTCTCTGTTGCTCTTTGCTGCCCTGGTTGGTTGGTTGCCTCTGTTGAGATTGTTGTTGTTCCATTGCCATGAACTGGGTGCTCTCTGTTCTGTTCCACTCAGCCTTGGGCCAGTCGAATATGAACTGAAACCTCTAGTAACTGTGAGCTAAATTAACTTTTCCTTCCTTCATTTTTGGTGTCAAATATTTGTCCCAGCAATGAGCGAACAGTAACTAAGACAGTCATTTGGCCAAATTGGACTTAAACTTTGATCCTGTTACTCCATCCTGCAGAGTACTGGAATTGCAGTGTGTACCACTGGAATGTAATATTCTTTGTTAATTCTATTCTAAATGATTATGACTTCCAAATTTTTTGCTATTACCTTTCATGCATGTCACACGTTTATTTTATATTTTACTGATTTCCCAACCAATGTGACTATTTTCATTTCCTATATGATTTATATCAAGTGACATACAGTGGATGAAAGACAAAAAAGTCAAGGGCATCCTTCCCCTTTGAGTATCCCATTTCTCTAATTTCTACAAACATAAAAGATCCAATGTCTGCATACCTTGACACCTTCTTTCATACAGTAGATCTGTAGAGCACTCACACCATCTGAGAATGGGTGAATTTGTAGGTTAAATGGAGGGGACCGCCTCTCTCTCTCCTTGAAATATAGTGAAGAATACGAGAATTACAAAAAGCAAGAAAACACTAAATTAGTTCTCTTTGTATGCTATTTCTGAAGTTTATCAATATGTCATTAAACTCAAGATGTTCATGCTTAAATTTCAAGGAAAAAAAACCCTGACTAGTTAACCACAAAGTATGGAAGAAAAATTATGGTGTCATCTACTCTTGCAAATTTTCTGATAAGGGAAATGCAGGCAGCACTATTCCAATTTAAACTATATGAATATTTAGAACTCTCAGATGTCGTAAAATAGTTTTGCTGTGAGGTTTTATGGTAGCAAAGCGCCTTTCACATACTTAATCCACTCAGTCTTTATGAGCGAGAGATGCAGGCTGCAGCATCACTTGCTCTCTTTCACTGAAGCATACCAGCTGCTAACTTTATCTCCAAATCAAATTTGAAACAATTTCCAGAAGGAAACACTGGAAAAATTACAGAAAAATTGAATGGAAATTTTTGTTCTACTTTCACATATCAGTGTATGTTCAGCCAGATCCTGTGCTATATTCTGCATGATATAATTGAAAATTGATTTTATTTATGTCTTTTATTTAATAAAAAAGTCCAAAAACAAATACTTAAAATTTGGCCCAATTGTTCAAGTTACTTACTAAGGTAAGTTACATTATTCTTTAACTTTCTTTTGCAATAAATATATTATGAGCTGCAGAGTTTACTCATAAATTCAAAATTAGGTGGCAAATATTTTTATGTAGCACATTTCAAAATGTAATCTGTAAAGCAAAATTTTAATGAATCAAAATTCAATGAAAGATGGACATTGTTAACA
>PVKN010035640.1:0-11593 GCA_004027915.1 Capromys pilorides | reverse complement strand
CCTGGCAAGAGCAAGGTCCTGAGTTCAATCCCAGGTACTGAAGAAAAATGAAGAAAGGAAGAAAGAAAGAAAGAAGAAGAAGAAGAAGAAGAAGAAGAAGAAGAAGAAGAAGAAGAAGAAGAAGAAGAAGAAGAGGAGGAGGAGGAGGAGGAGGAGGAGGAGGAGGAGGAGGAGGAAAAGAAAGAAAGAAAGAAAGAAAGAAAGAAAGAAAGAAAGAAAGAGAAAGAGGGAGGAAGGGAAAGGAGAAAGGAAGGGAGGAAAGAAAGAAAGAGCAAAATAAAAAGAAGGAAACCAAAAGTTTAAGTGTTAAAGAAAAGAAGCTGACAGCTTTAGAAACATGAGAAAATACTACAGCAGTTGGCTAAGACCAAGAGTTTCCTACGGCACATTTCCTAGCCATCACCAAGTAATTCTATTATGTTCCTTCTTCGTAGGCAAGATGCCCTAAAAGAATGTTTTATGTACAAAAAAACCTTGCAGTGAAGTGGCTTTCCTGGGGGGAGTGAGTCATGTCTGCCTGCCTTAATAGTAGCACTCAGCTCTGAGTTGACAGAAGTTGCACAGAGTTGGTCTCTGGCACATTTGAGGGAGGGAACCCATTGGTGGACTCCACATTCATTGAATACAGTTGCTAGTTTGGAGATTAATAGTTTTCTTCATTTATTATTCCTTTCTCACCTTTGCTTATTCATGAAGTGGACAGAGACAACTTGCATTCTGAGGAGACAATAAGTTTGCAGAACTTGGGAGCTTACAGAGCTGGCCAGTTGAAATCAGACATCATTGAACTATAAGGCAAGAGCACTAAATGCAACCCTGGTCTTCTGACATAGAGAAAGCTGTATGTTATCATTCACAAAGGAGAAGGCAGAAATCCCAGTAGATAAGAGCAAATGTTTCAGAGTTTTTGCAATGAAGCCCATGTGCCTGACCGGTGTTGCTGGGTTCTGTGAATTAACGTAGCAAAAAAGAAATATCTATGAGGCACTCCAGCCATTTCAATATACTCCCTTCCTTTTTCCTGCTTGGCCTGCCATATGCAATCTATCTCGCAGCCATTTCACAGCCACCTTGTGACCTTGCCAGTGCAGGTAGGAAATGAGAAATTTTTAGGGCGGTTGCACTCCCTGGATTTTCATGGCCTTGGCACAAAAATGTTTAGTGCAGGTGCTTTCAGAGCAGTGAACTGGTAAGTAAGGATTGTAGAGTTCTGTGAGCCACAAAATCACCTTTGTGCCTACAAGGGGCTTTCTCAGCCAGAGGCCAGGATGGTGAGTAAATACCAAGGTTGGCCAAAGAATTATTACTTCCTGTGCCATCGTTAGAGAACTCGCCCTCCTGAGCTTTTCTTGACCTTGCAATTAAAACAGCAACAACTGTTTGTCTGGCTTTATACTAAAATAAGAGTGATGCCTTTTAGAGCGAAGAATGAACGCAAACATGAAGCCTTTTTGCAATTAAAAGGAATACCATAGTTTACTGGAAAACCAGAGTATTTGACATTGAAAAGACTTTGGAAAAAAGAGATGACCATCATGGTCTCTCCAACCGCTGCTTCTCACAAATTTGAATTTTCATAATGTAGAGTTGTTTATTCCTGCCATTGAGGTGTTAAAAAAAAAAAAAAAGAGGCAGTTTTGTTTTGTGATGCCTTTCTACCAGAATCAAAAATCTGAATCCGTGAAACAATTAACTGTTCACTTCTTTAAATTGTTTATCTCAGGGATTTTTGTCCTAGTGACAGAAAGTTGAACAATACAAGTACTATCAACTTAAATATGAACCTAACATGGCCCTAAAGAGATCATCTGCCCCATGCCATCTCAATGATACTTGTGCTGACAAAAGTAGATCAAAATCCAATAGTAAGGGCATAACCATTTCCTCCCAAAATTAAGAAAATCAGACTATTTGATCAAACACATCTGTATGCCAAATCTACTTTTATCATCTGCTTCCAGTTTCAGCAAACCAAAAATAGAAGAACTAATCAAGTAAACAAATTACTTCTAATGAGCCTATCACCTTATTTATACCCTGCTTTGAAGCAAAAGCTGACATCACATAAGAATTTAAAACAGAAAGAGAAAGGCTCATAATACTATTTGTTTCTTGTTCTTTTATAACCTAGACATAATGACATTGAAAGCAGTCTGGCCAAACTAGGGGACTTTTATGGGTTTTTTCATGTTCTGTACTGAGCCATTACAAGGACAAGTTAGGGAAGTTTAATTAGAAAAGGGACTCAGCATGACATATTTGTGCCTTAGTTGGATGCAAAATCTCACCTAATTCCCAACATTGTTCAATAATAAATATTTAACAGGAAGCCATGCAGAGATGGAAAGTATTCAACTCAGAGGAAGATGTAGCACACCAGGCCAGCAGTTAAGCCAAATTACTACACTCTGCAATAGGAGGCAGCAGATTTATAAACAAATTGACAGAAAAATTGAACCACCTTGCAAAGAGCACAGAGAGCTGAAAATATCCATCTTCGGGCTTGAATCATATTTGCTTAAACTTGTACAACGTGTATTTTCACATAGTGAAGGATTTTCATTTTAAACATGTATCAACATTTTATTTAAACATTTCTCACATTTAAACATATATAAATATATTTTACACTAAAGTGATAAGTCCCAAGTAATTGGCATCAACCTTGAAAAATCAAAGCTATTTCTATTATCCTCTGACACAGGCAGGGAGCCCTGACATGACTGATCTCATCTACTCTGCCAGAAAGACAGAATGAGCCTGCCATGGAGGACTAACATGCTGTGGATCTTCTCCAGGGTGGGCTCAGCTGTCTCGCCAACATTGGCCATTCAGAGGGCTAAACATCAGGGATTTACAGTGTTTCTGGAAGCTTTAGCTATCATTGTATAGATCATTTAACAACCAATTAAACGAGCAATCGTGAGACACTATTTACTGATTTCTCTGCTTTCGGGTTGTTTTTTAAGTACATGAAAGGAGCTTCTATCATTAAGGAAGCATTGTCTTTAATCTTAAGAAGCAAAGACAGTTTTTGTATTTGTTTGGCATGTGGGATTCCCACCCGTGGAATCCCCTAAAGCCAGGAAATAATAAACAAATACCAGTGATAAGACCTAGTATGAGGATTTCCAATGATCTAAGCTATTTCTTTCCTTCTAGTTTTCTTTCTTTTACCTCTTTGTTCTTGCTCTCTGTAATTGTCTCCACAAGAGGAGGCTAAGCCTGATATCTTAGGGTGATCATTTTTTCTAATGACAGAAAAAGACAATGGCATCCAGTTTCCTTCAGTGCTGCCCCTACCATTTTTGAGTTCCTACTCCACGCAGAACCTAAGAGTCAAGCTTGGGGTAGATATGACTACACTAAAAAAGATTTACAGGAGGTTTCCTCTTCCTGTTTAAAATTCCTCAGCTATGCACATATTCTGGCAGATACCTGTGAAGCTGAATAGCTTCAATTCATTTAAATTAGAGTCTTTTTCCTTCCCTCCTATAAAAAAGAAAGAAGTTACTCAATTGGAGAGACATTTAGCTCATAGTAATCACACCATACAGTGAATTCTTAAAATTTTCTAAACCAGTGACACTATCCTTATTAGTTTTCAACAGAGATTTATTGAGCAGTATATACACACCATTTATATTCGTTAAAGATTTAATATATTTGGAAGCATCTCAGTCATGTAAATAGTAGTAATAATAATAGTGAACATGTTTTTAGAGTACTCTGTCAGATACAGTTCTAAAATTGTACCTATGTGCTCACTTGATGTACACAGCAGTGCTGTGTGATAAGTTGCATTAGTCACATTTAACACAGGGGAAAACTGAGAAACGTGAAGTTGTTTACCTAGCACCCATGCACTGGAAGTGGCAAAGATAGTATTTACACCCAGGTAGATGTTCTCTAGATTCTGAGCTCTTAATGGAACCAGGAAATGAGAACACCTTCAAGGGAAAATCAAAAATAGACCTAGCAAGGGAATTCACTGACAAAGTAACAAATACTCAATTGCCTACATTTTGCTTAATGGAGAAAAGATGGTTGGAGATAAAGTCAATCATCCAGGGTTCAGACACTCCCATGGAAAACAAAAGGAGCACAAGGGAGGGCAGTCAGATTCCCCTAGAACAGGGAGGCTAGGATCCAAGATAAATGAAGGAATGGAGAGAGGAGGGAACAAAGGCACATTGTGCGAAAGATGCACTTAGAAAAGAAGAGCTCATTGAAACTGAGATCAAATTCATAGACAGCTTAACAGAGCAATGCAAGCTAAGATCCAGTATCCAGAAGATTCTACAGGGCAAAATAATACCATGCTCAAGAGTTTTCAAGCTGTGCTATTAAGTGAGAAGAAGAACCCCTCTCTAGGAAACCTCTACTTGCACTAGAAGGCCTGGGGACATGTAATGGAAGAGCTAGTTTCAGCCCTGTGGATAACTAATAGCTGCTGAGACTCAGCCTTAACTATTCCCAGCTTTTACTTTGCTGTCTCTTTTTCTCAGAAAAGAGAGCAATCCTATTCAAATATAAATCAGAAAAATGAATCGTCTTCTCTAACTCCTCCCAGGGCTTCTGATCTGGTCCTCATTCTCTGTGCTGTACCCATGCTGACCTAGGAGCACTGCGGTCTGCTAAGAGAACTGCCAGCCTCAAGCTCTGGCACCTTGATCCCATTTGAATTGAGTTCTGTTCTCTGGTATGGTCGTAGTGCTCATGTCTTCTCCTGTTCATGGTCTCTTCTCCAATGTGACCTTATTCTGAAGCCTCCTTCCCAAAGCATTCTCTTCTCTTCTGCTTTCTCTAAGTGGCCCATAATTGCATCGCTACGTGGTATGCTCTGTGTTTGTTTTCTTTGCCTCTTTCTACCTGAATTCCAGCCTCATAATGGCAGCCACACTGTTTTTTTTTTTCACTGTATCTCAAGCACTTAGAGTTGCATCAAGCACACAGTAAGCATTCAACAGTAATTGATGAATGAGCAAATGCACACAGAACTGCTGAAACATTTGAATAGTGGGAAATGGGACTAAAAGGTAGAAAAACATTTGTTTTATTAGTTTAGAGTAGTACACTGAGCAACCTTAGGCTGAATTCAGTGTTTAGTCTAGTTATGCTTTATCTGCACAGTATTTTTCAGTATAAAACCTACATGTAAATGTTAAGGAAGTTCATATAAAAATCCGGAGTTCTGGCTTTTTTTCTAAAAGTTAAAATACTTGGCACCCACGGGATGCATATACTCACATTTCCACAATTATTTCAACTCGAGTATTAGCTGCTCTTTTAGGGCCAGGCCTCTATCCTCCAGTGTACACACCATACTACTGATCCCCCAACTTCGTGCCCAAGTGTCACTTGCCATATACCATAGTCATGACACTATTTTATGTACTAAGACAAGGAGCTATTCCTCTGTACTTGGCTCTCTGTCAAGAGAAGGGAAACAAAGGAGTAGAGTGACATGATTAAAGAAAAAGGGGCCAGAGCGTACTTCTTTATAGACGTGAAGAAATCCTCATATGTCTAACCTGCCAACATCAGCCTCTGTGTCGCATCTATTACTTCCCTGGCCTCTGCAGTCATTGCAGTTTACCACGCTTGTGCTTTACTCAAACTGGACTAGACAGGGAAATCGCAAGCTGAGTCTGGCTGTCCTCTCAGGGATTAGATTTCGGCGGCCTTAGGATTTAGCATCTTGACTGAATACTTGTGTCTATTCTTTTGCTCAACTTTCACTTCCTGATTATTTTTTTCTTAGACTTAGTCTCCTAGAAATGTTCCATTGGAAAGAACTCTATTTCATTTGCCAACAGGGAATCTGTGACTCATTAGTAAGCATTATGTGCCTCAATCAATGCTTAATATTTTATACGAATGAGTTTACTCAGCCTCCCTCATCCCCCAAGAAAACTACACAATGATAATTATTACTTAATTTCAGACATAGGAAAATAGAGGTGCAAACAGGAAAATAACATCAGATGCATGGAGCTGGTAAATGGCAAAGCTCATCCCTAAAGCCTGGCCCACTGGGCTTCCAACTCCAACCTCACAGCCACTTGGAACACTGCCTTTCTTGCACAGTAGTGCAGCTTCGCAAGTTCAGCATTGTAGACTTTCAGTTCACTGGTGGAGCAGAGATTTTTTAAATAGTAGTAGAATGTTGACCAACATTCCAGGCATCTAGCCATGTGATGCTAGTAGTCAAACACACACACACACACACACACACACACACACACACACACACACACACACTGTGTAGCAATCAAAAAGTTCCCCAGACAAAGCCAAGTGTTCTCTAGGGGAACAGAGCAGTCTTCGTTTGAGAATTACTGCACTGCAAAGGAATCTAAAATTTGCTTGGACTATCCTAGCATCTCAGAAGACTCAGGGGCCTACAGAAAAGGTATACTTTGTAAAAATAGGCCTATATATTTTTTTAAAAAAAGATTTGGATTAGTCCTCAAAATGGGCATACTGACAAGAAATGAGCTGAGGACACAGAGGAGAGGCAGTAGTGATTGTCAATCAGTTTTCATCATGATTTTCTCCTCAAGTAATCATGTAATTTGAGCACAGGCACTCACAGGACTAATCCTGGTTGATTCCGGCATGAACCACAGGCAGCGATGACTTCAAAAGTTCGTGAAACAAAGAAAAGAGGCTAAAAATACAAGAACAGTCTAGCAATGCACTGAGTGCCTAATTGTTTTTTTTTTGGAAACAATTAAATGACAAACTGGTTGGTTTGATTGTTAGAATTGAGACATGAATTTAAAATTTCCCTATCTGAGGTAAGCATATTCTTTTCTGATACCAAAATATTGATGAAACAGAAGAGTAAAATTTCAATCATCCCTACCTGAAGTCCCTAAAGTCTTATTGCTTCTTATGCAGTGTCTCTATCCAGAACTGCACATGCATGGTGCTACCTTGCTGTGGAGTAAGCATGCCATGTTAAGGGTTTGGTTCAGCAATATCTCATGCTAGGAGTAAGTGTATTTCAGTTTGATTGAGAAATGGTAGCTTCTGGATTTAGTATTAGCTGTAAGATTTAGATTCAATACTGTATTTTATATTTCATACAAATAAATATTTATTGAAATACCTGAAGGAGACTTCAGTAAGATGAAAACAATTGGCAGAGAACAATGAAATATAGTTACAGCCCCTTTTGCATAAATTTGAGCATGCCCTGCTTTACCAAGAGAAGAATAATAGCATGCATGGGAGTTAGCAATATAGAATTTATTATTTTGGAACTAGTTGCTAAAAAGCCAGTATGTGAGAAGGTTAGTGGGAGACACAGTGGCTAGGAAAATACTCTTACATTCAAGTAAGTGTGGGCATCTCAAACGAATTCCACATAAAGGAAATTTATGAGAATAGTTATTAGGTGCTGCACAAAATATAAATTAATTCACAATAACCAGGATTTAGGAAGATGGAGGCCAGGGCAGCAGCATAGGGATCCTGACAGTGGGAGCCCAGAAAGTTCCATAGAGTTGTTAGCAAAGTTCAGTCTCTGGTTCCCAGCTAAGAGACTCTTGCATCAAATCAACTTCCCAGTCAAATTCCAATCTCTGGGGAAAGCACCTTGCTCAGAAGGTCAGGAACCTTTGGCAGTAATGTACATGTGAGGGGCCTAACTATTGCTTAAGGACAGGCTAGTACTTTGTGGAGGAAGTTTAAGCAAACAGCCTAATACATCTGAGTTTATAATGTGAGGTACATGCTACAGTAGAAAAAAATAGATGAAATATAGGGAGACAGAGGAATTCAGGAGTGACAAGACTACAGCATCACAGTAAAAGCCATGGCCTCTGAGACATCTTCTGTGTCCAAAGTCTAGTTCTGTCACATACTAGCTATATGAAATTACATAAGTGACTTAGTCACTCTATCTCTCAGTTTACCCATCTGTAAGAAGATATCAATAGCACCTGACTAATATAGATATTTTGAGGGTTCACTAAATCAATATATCAAATGTGTTTAAATACTGTTTGGCTCATAGAAAATGTTTGATTGCTAGTACTCAAATGTTGAAGGTACAACTCTATTTAACAGGCTGAACATATAAGCTTAGATCTTGAACCCTAGCCAACTTTAACTCCTTTAAAGCCCAAATTTGGGTCATCAAAATTTCAAACACTAAAATGTAGTATACAGAGTGTACAGATAATAGGTAGTAAGATGAACGCCAATCTAACTTGCTGGTAATATAGATATTAAACTTTAAGGCAAGGAAAATAAGATTTATGAAATATAATGAAATATTTGCTAGATAATTCTGATTTTTCCTCCCATTTTTCTGTTGTGAGTCTCTGCCTTTTCTACATCCAGGCCTTGAAGATGATTCTAGCATCTGCAACAATTCAACCTGACTTCAGGTTGTGCTTCACTAAGGGTATAAGAGTCGCAATCAAAGCACTGAAGTAAGCACAAATTCCATACCCCACACACAAATAGAACAGGGCTCTGGGTGCAGAAAAAGGGCAGTGCAGGACTCTGAAGAAGGAAAGAGAGTTTCAACTGCAAAAAATATAAGCCATTCTTCACTTAATTCAACTTGATGGAATTGTAAAAGTTACAGTGGAAATATTTAAGGGCCCCTGGGTTAGTGCTAGAACACTAGATTAGTATTAGGAAACTCTACTGGAATATAATACTCATGATTTTGGTGAAAGGGAAGAAATGAAAGGTGTGCTTGAACCCTAAGCTTTGGCAGTGACAAGAACCATTTCAATCCTAATTTTATCAGTAAAGTGTGGATAAAAGAAATATACATGAAATAGTGTTGTGTTATATAGGTTATATAATATACATGCAATGCTTAAAGCTTGCACACCACAGAACATGATAATGTTCCCTTATAATTATCCTCATGTTCACTAAATTTAAGATGTGTCTCCATGAAGCAGAAGAGCCAGGAGCTAGGTGATAGGGAATGTCATATAAAACCCTGTTAAAGTCTTAATATGATAGAAACTGTTATGCAATATTTATGGTTATAACACTGTAAGCTGCACATAGTTCCTGGTGACTGCAGTAAGTTATACTATGGCAAACTTTCACCCTAGAGATACAAGAGGTTAAACGATCATTACAGAAATATGTCACCATCTGGCAAAATGTGGCTTGAAGCACAGTCCCAATAGTCTCCCTTCTCAGGCTCACAGTGCTGCTATGGCTCAGGGTTTAACTTCTACTCCTAGTACTTGAGTGACCAGGTGGAGGGTGAGTCAGAAGTTGTAACTATATAAGACTTTACCCCAGTATACAGATTGGTTTTAGCACCAGGCTAGTCATGTGTATCTCATGCTTGGCATGCTGAGAGACTCAGTATATATTTACTAGTTAATGACTACTCACTGGGCTAACATCCTATCCTTCATAAGCATTCACCTGCCCAGATGATAGAAATGGAACTCAGAGCTATGTGCCCCTCTAAGACCTCATACCTGAGTAGAAAATTAGGCATTGGTTTCTGATCTCTTTTTCTATCATAATATTTTGCAACATTGTAGGGGAAAGAAAAAAAAAACACTAAAGAAAGCTTCCTACTTCCTCTCACTGGAAACTTGACATTTCAGTTCCTGCACAGGCATCACACCATTCACCTTCCAAGATTTCTGCCCCACTTGCTGCTCATGCTCCTGTGATCTCTCATGGAGCTGGAGTTCTCCAACTGAGTCCCTGCAAGTGCTGCAAGTGTTGCCTATGCTGTTTCCATGCCTAGGGTAACTCCCCAGCTAAATCAAGTCTTATCCTACTTACAAACTGGGAGTGATTTTTAGTCACTACAGCACATAGTTTTCTCTTCCCTTAAAGCAATTTTAACTTGTTAATTAAAAATAACCTTTAATATAATAGGATAAATGTGACAGTATAAATAAACCTAAATACTTCTATGAGAATTCCATCTTATACATCTATGTATGCCTGATACGGATGCAGAAACACACACACACACACACACACACACACACACACACACACACACACACACACATACATATATATATATATATATATATATATATATATATATATATATATGGATGGTCACAGGAGAACATTTCCTAAGGTCTACAACAAGAAGAAAATGCACTTCTGAGGACTCAGCCTGTGGTGGCACCACTGGACAAAATGTCTTTATCAGGTGAGGTAATATGCTGCAGCCATGACATGGGATTCCAGCTACTACAAAGGGACAATGCACAAATCTGGGAACCAAGAGGAGAAAAAAGTCACTTCTCTTACTAAGGCACACAATAACCCTCTAGAAAATTGTGGATTCCCAGCTTTAAAACTTTGGGTTCTGTTTGTTTATATCAAATTTCTAAAATAGAAGTTAGCATAAGAGGTGTTCATTGACCCAAGGGCTAAGACTGACAGAAGGCTATTGTGAGGTCCTTATGTAAGGACCAAATAGCAAAAGACGTTGGTATTGACCAACAGATACATTCTTATCATCAAGGGAAACAGCACTACTGTTACTAAATGGGGCACAAGGGAACTCGACTAGAACCCGGGGTTCCCTTGGAAACCTTAAAATAACCTCATATTCCGCAGTAAAATTTAAAAAGCAACTTCAATAACATAACATAATCAACAGTATAACAACACAGATTCATCACCCCCACAATCATTTGGGATATGGCTCAGAGTAAAGGGAAAGATGAAATGAACAGAAGAGAAAGAAATTAAAATTTTCAGTCATCGCCTGAGGACCACTTGCCAAAATAAGAACTATATTATTTACTCATATTTTTCATTGCTTCAGTATATATAAAATTCTATTTCTATATTCCTTTCTCTCACTCCCTTTATGACATAACAATAATATATATAACTTAGTTGTTAAATCTATATCTCAGATTTTCAAAAAATTGTTGCTGCACCAGAAGTGTAATCATTGTCACACATGATGCAAGATTTGGTGTTGACATGGATGTGTTTGGTTATGACTGAAGATTTGAATCTTAGTAGGCAGATGTTGTCCTGGACTTTAACAGAAGAAAAATATAAGCTAAAAATCTGATGCATATACTAAGTTGACAGAAGGTAGACCAGAGTAGATTGCTTATTCGAATCTTTTCCTGGATCTAGAGGTCAGAGCCATGAGAATTACAGCTTGAAAGTTCACAGAACTTACTTGAGTGAAGACCACTAGTGTGTATTCTGAATCCATTGCCAATGGGCATAAGACCACACTTTCCATATGGTGTTTCCAGCCAAAACCTAAGTATAGCCAGACTATAAGACAGTTAGTTGTCTTTCTAAATGACTTAGGATTTGTCAAGTCTATCTTGAAGACAACTTAGTGTTGGGGCATTTTTTTTAGACCATGTAGAGATATGCTTCACTTTCACCAAACCTTATATGTCTACTCCTGTACTATTATTGATAATAACAACATGTTCAGATGTGTGTTCTACTCTTATCTAACTTACTCTTTATTTTTCTTTTATATCCATGAAAGTACATAAAAGTAAAAAATAAAATAATAAAATCCTTATTGTGAGTTGAATCTATGGTAGAATTGCAGTAACACTACATATACACAAGTGCTGTCAAA
>PVKN010035639.1:0-11593 GCA_004027915.1 Capromys pilorides | reverse complement strand
ATTTTGGTCACCAGGTAACAGATGACCTTGTCTCAAGTTTCTTAGAGTGAGATAATACATTAAGTCAATTAAAGTATCTTGTATGTGCTTTCTTTTCTAGTCTATTATCAGTTAATAATGTTGCTGAACATCCACTCTATCTTTAGTACTCACATAATAATTTTCAATATTAAAACAATCCTAAGAAATGTCAATAATATATTCAATTTTAACAAAGAAATGGTCAGATTTACTAAATATGCTATTTTACTTCCTCAGGTAAAAAGCACTCTTTGTACTTATTGAAGACGCACAAATAAGATGTCTTATAATTGTTATATGATTCTGTTTTTCTCTGACCTTAAAAAATAAACACAGCTATTTGAAAGAAAGACCACAAGTCAGGTGCGGTGGTGCACGCTTGTAATCCTAGCACTCATGAGGCTGAGGGGAGAGTATAATCATGAGTTCTAGGCCAGCAAAGGCCAGCCTGAATCACATAGCAAGGCTCTATCTTAAAAAACAAAACAAATAAAAACAGAAATGAAAAGAAAAGAGGGGCTGGGGAGACAGCTCAATAGAATAAGCACTTGCCAAGCAAATGCAGAGACCTGAATTCAATCCCCAGTTCCACAAAATAAAAAAGAAAAAGAAAGAAGGAGAGAGAGAGAGAGAGAGAGAGAGAGAGAGAGAGAGAGAGAGAGAGATGATCACAAAGAATTGATGGTAGTGTTAGTGAGCTGGTCCATTGGCTATGCCTTGGAATACAGACTTTAATCAGTTTTCCATTGACAGAAAAGAGAAAAGGAAAGATTTGCAGTATGGAGACGTTGTGTCATCATGATGGAGACCATAGACGGTGGCCCTAGGCAAGCAGTGTGAGCATCCTTAAGTCCTTAGGAGAACAGGTGAAGAATGCACACAGAGATTCCAGGCTGACAGCAGTGAAGCTAGAGATCTTCTGCACTGGGAGCTGTTAGGGAAATCAATGCTTGATGCTGCCTCTTCTCCATGATGCCAAGCCTAGCGCTATCTACCTAGTAGTGACTTTGTTGGCTCAAAGACACAGTAGCTTATGTGAACGTTTCCTAAACTTATTTCACAACTGTGCACTTAGGAAAGGATACTAACTGAGGGATCAGCAAGCAGGAGCTCAGTGTAAGCTGCACATGTTGTTTATGTTTTTATTCTGTGATAAAGCTGTGTGAGCAGTATACTCTGTCTGGAAGGCTGAGAGTGTGGGCTCTGTAGTCAGACTTCCTGGTTTAAAATCCTGCTCCTATCACTGACAGTTTATGGCTATGGATGAAGGATGTTAACCATTTGCTTCAGTTCTCCTTATCCCTCCATTAACCAAAATTTAGTTCTCTTTTGTCAAATTGAGATCCTTCCTCTTGTGCTCCTTGTATGTTGGAATTGGAAGGTGAGGATGCCTTTTCTTCCCTACCCCTTGCCACTTTCACCCCACTTGCTGCTCACTTTTGTAGAACTGTCTAGACTTGAAGGCTCAACCAAATTCCATACCATGAGCTCCCATAATCACTTCAGAAGCTCCTTAACCATTAATTCTAAGCACTGGTTCACTATCTTTCGCTTTTCAACTCCTGCCTTGTCCTAAGCCAAGTTAACATCCATGTGGGCCAGGAAGTAGATAGTGGACCTCTTGGTTCTTTGAACTTTTCATGCTTAATGGCCTTCTCTACTTTAGCTGACTCATAACTCTATTTGAAGGCACTGGATCATACAGTTTCCAGGAAATCCCTTACCTCCAATATTGTAAACTAGAATATTTACTTTAGTAATAAACCCAGCCATGTTTCTGCTTCCATGGCTCAAATCCTTTCACTGCACGGGAGTACAGATCCCAAACTTAGAATTCATTGAACTTTCTTCCTTTCTATAAGTTCCCTCCCACCTTCACCTTCCCAAGTTATCAAACTTCACTCTAATTCCATAGCATTAGCCGATTGAGTTTTTAAAAAATACAAAACAGTGATAGAAAAAAAAAAAGCAGCATTACAACTGATGCAAAATTTCACTGAACAATGTAATAGGATTTCAACAATGGTTGCTGTAGTGCATGATGTTATCTTTAGATCAGTTGTTCAGGTTACTGGTTATAAACATGCAATGGTGGTTTAAGGAAAAAACAAAACAGAATAAGAACAAAAAAGATGTGAGAAATTAAAAATAAAAAATAATAAGAATAAAAAGAAAAAAAATTAAGCAGTAACTTCTACTTTCAAAAGACCAGCAGAAACTGGCAGTACAATCATCCAAAGTATGCTACATATACACCTAAATGTATCTTTCCCCTTTCTTTGTCCTTTTCCTCATCCCAGTTTTTCCTTCCCACTGAACAATTTTTCCCTCTCACAGTATAATCTATTTTAAGATAACTTCATATTTCTTACTTTTTAAAATTTTATTTGCCTTGCAACACCTTAATCACAATTAAAATAGTTCACTTTTTCAGTTCCTATATCTAAGCATCTGAGTGTCATAGGAAAAAAAAAATAATCAGAATTGGGTAAGTTACATATATGTAATTATAATAACTACTCATTATAGGTGAGATTTCCTGGAAAGTGATGGAGATTTTTGCGTAGAGTGTTACTGGAGTATGATCTTTAGAACATCTCTAAAGAAGGTAGATCTGGAGTGGGGAGAGGAGGAATTTGAATTGTGATGTAGTTGTAACAAAGGCCTTCACCAACCTAACAAGAAGCTGTGGGACGGAGACAGCTCTGCAGTGTTTCCACAGAGTAAGGCAAGGATGTTGGCGCTGTGTCTCCTGGTCTGTTTTTCACCAAACAAAGCTTTCTTCCACAAAGCCAGAAGGGCTAACCTGAGTGCTCAGCTGAGTGCAGTTCCTAATAGGTGACTCAGTTTCAAGACTTGGCAGCTACATTCCCATCTGGAGGTCAAGATCCTGGGTCCTGAGGATAGTGGTGATGTCCTACAGCACTCTATAGGATACCCATTGAACCACTGAGCCCATTTTCCTGTTTATAGGCAGCTCTGAAGAAATTTATGTCTTGCTGTATATTATCTATTTCAGATTTCCCTTTATCTAAGTAAGCATATCTGTATGCCTCATCTAGTGAAGTAATCCATACAGTACCTTCAAGGGAGCTAAACCTCTGGTCAATTAACTCCTTTCTCTTAGGCCAAAGATCCTATACACCCTAATTTACTGTCAAAATTACATAGGAAAGAGTCACTAAGACCTCCAGTGGATAACTGAATGTAGTGCCACTTACCTCAGGTCCCAGAACTCTGGAAATCTGAGGCAGGACAGCTGCAAACTTGAACTCAGCCTGAGCAACTTAGTGATTTAGACTTAGCTGCACCCTACCTCCAAATAAAAATTAAAAAAAAAATTGCTCTGGGAATGGAGCTTATTGAGAAGCTACACATAAAACCCAAACCAAAGACAACTCCAGAAGAGAAACAAATTTATTTCTCTCTGCCCACAAGTTCTCCTCCTGAATGCTATGGTTAGATTTCTGGGTGGTGATCACTTGTCTTATGTTCTGTTTCTGATGTACAGTGAGCCCAAAATGACTGTGTGGCAAAGAAGCCTAAATTTTAGTGACATTCTTACTCTGTTCTCAGATGAAACTTTCACATCAGGAAACACAAAATGTTACAGTCCTGCTGGTAAATAGGACAGCTCCAACTGCTACTCCACAGCATTCTGACCAATTTCCATATGAATATGTGTAGTATATATAAAATGGTTATTGACTGAGGCAGTGTGGCAGCTCATTGTTCTTTGAGAAAAGGCTCCCTATTATTTCAGAGCACCACAGCCAGGTTGGCACCTCACCTATGTCTTTGAATGGCCATTCTATTGCCCTGTTGTGTTGGCCATTCCTTTGAGGTCTAACAAAAGAACAAAGCATATCTCATGGCTACGTGCCTTTCTCTGCAATAAAGAAACTCTTGGTCTGATGTGATGTTATATAGGATAACATGTCAGTGGAGTAAACATTAAAGACTTACAAAGGGTGTGGCTGAGGGTCTGGGGATACTAAAAGCAATCCCCACTTTTGGGATGTGTTTTAATACCTGGATGAACACCTGTTCCCTCAAAGGTGAACAGAATACAATGCAATCTTCAGGTTGGCCTCTCTCCAAGTGATTCTCCAATGGGGAAATTGCACTGGTCTCTGCTGATGGCAAGTTGGATAGCTGAATGTTTAAGAGCTAACTCAGCCTTAGTAAGTGTGAACTCACACCATGAGGCCTGTGCATAGCATTTGTTCTGACCATCCATTCCTGTTCATTCTGTGTGTGAACCTATTATCTCAGTCAGGGTACTGTTAATGGAACTTAGTTGATGTTAACTGGCTTGCTTTTTCTTTCTGCATGCAGTTGACCCTCAATTTCTATGGTTGTTGTATCCATGGATTCAAACAGAGCAAAAATATTTGAAAAAAAATTCACATATACAGACTATTTGGGGATCACTATTTCCTAATCAATAGAGTCCACCAACTATTTACATGTTGTTTACATTTACTAGGTATAATAAGTGATCTAGAGATGATTTAAAGTATATGGAAAACTGTCTAGGTTATAAGCAGGAGGACTTGGGTGTCTATGGATTTTTATATTGGCAAGGAGGATGCTGGGACCAATCCCTCAAGGATACCAAGGGATGACTCCTTATTTAGTGCTTCTTGATGGAGGGTGCTCTTTTGGAGTTATTAACATATAATATGAAGGTATTCACTGTATGGGCCACTTTTTAATTCACATTATGGGCCATTGATTATTCCATTAGATTCTTCACCATTCTTTTATATCTCAATCTTCTAATTTACTTGTTCCTTTTCATAAACCCCTAGCCAACTGGTCACACCATTCATTACTGTTTGTTAGGCTATATTTTAGGTCATTTCCGGTCACTTCTAGTCCCAGAGGCAGGAGACAAGGAGGTCTATTACTCGTAACTCCTGCCTGCTGATTGGATTTCTCATCATTGTTCTTTTAGGATCATTCATGAGTGAGCTACAGCACAGCAGAAGTCTACATGCAGTTTGTACTCACACAGCAAGCCAACCCATCCATGACGACATTTAATTTTTTTATCCTGTGTCAGGTGGTTGTTGTTCAGATGTACTATAACAAAGAGAGACACTGTAAGTGTGAGCTGAAAGAGACACCAGTGTGACATGGATACAGAACAGGCATCCAGCCCTCCTACTTGGGCACTTCCTCAGACTCTCTGGCTTCTTGCCCTGACTTTGCGTTATTTCCTCCTCCAAGAAGATCGCTGCTGAGTCTACCTAAACTTACTGTTTGTTGCATCTGATAGAGCTCTGTTGATGAATGGCCATTCTGTTTACAAAGCTAAATCTATGTCCTGTAGTAGGATATTGAATTTTTCTAAAGGTTAAGCCTGCTAGTTGTTTTCTGAGGGACATATTAATCTCTGCTGTACATAGCAAGATCTTGCTATAGAATTCAAGAGATCTACATTTCAATTCTCCTACTAGGATCTGCTATAAATTCCATATTACGGTTTGTCTAGTTGTCCCCTCAAAGCCTCATGCAGTCATGGGGTGGAGACCTCTAGAGTTTGAGACTTGACTCATGATCCACTGGGATTATGTGTTTAAGTGTTGATGGGATTATAGGTCTGAGTTCTTCTGAGGTTATGGGTGTGACCTAAGGCAGATAGGCTGAGGAAGAGAGCCTGAATGTAATATAAAGAGAGACAGAGAGACAGATGCTCGCTGTTGCTCTCTGCTGCCATGGTTGGTCAGTTGCCTATGTCGTGATTGTTGCTTTTCTGCTGCCATGAACTAGATGCTCTCTGCCCTGTTCCACTCAGCCTTGGGCCAGCTGAATATGGACTGAAACCTCCAGTAACTGTGAGCTATATAAACCTTTCCTTCCTTCATTTTGGGTGCTGGGTATTTGTCCCAGCAACGAATAAAATGTAACTAAGACAGAATTTGATACCAGAGAAATGGGGTCGTTGCTGTAACTAACCTGACCATGTGGATTACAAGTTTTTGGGAATGGTTTATGGAAAGAGATAAGAAAGGTTCAGAAATGTTGCCTATAAGCAAAGCACTGGAAAAGTTTTGGCTGTTCTGTAGGGGAGATTCTGGTCAGAGCTTAGACCAGAAGACTGACAGAAGCCTACCTGTAAAGACCAGGCTGAGGAGGTTTCTGCTGGGAAAAAGGACAACATTGGTCATTGTACTCCAGATGATTTGTGCTATGGATTGGCTGAAAGTCTGTCAGAATTTTGCTTGTTCCCAGAGACTTTGCCTAAGACTGAGATTAAGTATGGCATATTGATTAATCTTTCAAGAGATATTTCAAAGCAGCAAACTGTTGGGGCGGTGGCATGGTTGTTATTGGAGGCTTTTAGCCAGATTTATGTTGAAAATCAAGAGCAAAGAGCCAAGCAGGATGATTTAAAATGTTGTAAGTTTGGCCAAGAAGGAAGCACCAGGAGAGCTGTGGACTGCAAAGATGGAGCTGAAAGGATCTCCATTGCTGGGAAGGAACCAGAGAATCAAAAGGATGGCCTGAGGGAATCACAAGAAGTGGCATCTCTCTGCCATTTGCAGCCCCAGAATTGCAATGGAGAGTCTTTGCCTTGAGAAGAAAGTCACAGAGACCCAAGTACCAGAATGGTGGCAGCAGCAAAACCAGGTTCCAAAATGGTGCTGGCATGGAGAATTTGTTCCTCAGAATCAAGGTCAGAGTGTTCATCAATCCAGGCACTCCAACCCTACAACCAAGAGAGAAGGAAGCCTGGCCACTGTTCCAGCTGGCAGGGGATCTTGGCTTCATCCACGTGACATTGGTTTTAGGCACATTCAGAATGTAAGAGTTGTTAGGTTAAGAAGGCTTTAACCTCGATTTCAGGAGAAGGCCTGGGAGGCCAGGCAGTGTGCCCCTGAGAGGGCAGTATGTGAAGCAGAGAGTGAGAAGCCAATTGAGTAGAAACACCAGAAGCATAGAAGCCAGAAACATGGATCTTCTAAGGGAAACTGAAAAGAGGGAGCAAACCTGGCCTAAGAAAGAGCCATGGAAACTACCACCAAGAGTGCTGTAGGGGCAGAGCCGTGTAAGACCTTTGGAGGTCACAACTCAGTGCAGACTGCTTCAGATATTCCAGTTGGAACTATAGGATTTAATGTTTAACTTGCTGGATTTTGGACATGTGTTGGTCCCAGTGTTTTGTATTACCCTGTTGTTTGCAACTTTTGGAATGCTAAGGTTTATCTTGTGCCTTTGAATATTGAATCTGTTTAACTTTCCTTTTGTACAGGAGCTCACAGTGAAGAGTTTGCCTTGGATCTTGGAGACTTGGAACTTGGACTTTTCAGCAATGCTGAAACTGTTAGGATTTTGGCAACTCTTAGTGATGGACTAAAATATCTTTTGCACAAAGGGATGTGCATGAGACTTTGGGGGTCCAGGGGTGGAGCATTATGGTTTATGTCTTGTTGTCCCCCCAAAACCTCATGCAATCATGGGACTTCTAGATTTTGAGACTTGACTCAAGATCCACTGGGATTATGTGTTTTAGTACTATTGGGACTATGGGTCTGAGTCCTTCTGGGATTATCGGTATGGCCTAAGGTGGATAGGCTGAGACAGAGAGCCTGAATGCAATATAAAGAGAGACAGAGAGACAGACGCTCGCTGTTGCTCTCTGCTTCTCTGGTTTGTCAGTTGCCTTTGTCACGATTGTTGCTGTTCTGCTGCCATGAACTGGATGCCCTCTGCCCTGTTCCACTCAACCTTGGGCCAGCTGAATATGGACTGAAACCTTCAGTAACTGTGAGCTAAATAAACCTTTCTTTCCTTCATTTTGGGTGTTGGGTATTTGTCCCAGGAACGAGAGAAGAGTAACTAAGACATTCTACATGGACTCTTTTGTGTCTACAGTGTTAGGATTTGGATCTAGAAGGCCTCCTTTGTAATTCTCATGCATGCATGCAAGGATCGACATTTTGGAATATGATGGGATCCTGAAACACCACGCTTACCAGTGGAATCATCCACTAGTGAGGTCAGTAGCTGAGTGTGCTGTCAGGTGGGATCTGGTCAGAAGCAGAAAACCCCTTCTGGGCTGTATTACTCTCCTGAATCCAGCCTTTCTTCTCTACTTCCTAAGTTCCATCGCATGAGCAGTTGTCACCCCCAAGACCTTTCTATCATACTCTTCCTGCCTTGGACCAGCCAACCACAGATTGAAACTGTACCCCAAAGTAACCTGCTCCTCCTTTAATGTGCCAGTGTTATGTCTTATGCCTCAGTGACAAGGAAAGCGAGCAAGTCATGCAAATACCTCCAGAGATTGAGTCATCTGCGTCTACAGCACAGGCCTACAGCTGCAGGGCTCCATTCAGCCATGCAAGGGGTGGCTGTGGTACTATGGGGGTGGCATATGCAGGCTTGGTAAGCACCATGCCTTCTTCTTGTTTGGGTATGGGAGAAGTAATGATTTTCCCTTTATGCAAGAGGGAACGTCTTGGTACAGCCCAGACACTGGACCCCCAAACTTTGCAGCAATGTGACAAGTCTGTTCATCTTCATGATCCTCGGTAGGTTATGCCTTCATGCTGCCTGCCAGGCCAACCTTGTTGATCAGGAAAACACTGCATTCCCCTTGCTTTAGATATCAAAATGCCACCGCCTGGCTGCTGCCATTTCATGACTCTGCCACTCCTCTACTGCTAGGAAATTCAGTTTCATAATAGCTTCTCTACTTATAAGCCCTTGCCTGTAGGGAACAGCTACCAATGGCTCTTTCAAGAAGTTTGGTAACTGTCTGTATTAGTCATCTCTGATATGCCATAACAAAATGACATCAAGCAGCTTAAATAATAGATATTTATTTTCTCATTGTTTCATTCACAAGATCAAAGTTATAGTCAATTCAGTTTCTGGGCAAGTGCTTACTCTTTTTCCTGTTTACAAAGAGTTACCTTCTTGCTTTGAGCTCTCTTGTGTCTTTTCTTTCATTTCTTCTTCTCCTCTTCCTCCTCCCCCTCCTTCACTTCTTCTCCTTCTCTTTCTCCTCCTTCTCCTCTTCCTCCTCCTCCTTCCTCTTGTTCTTCTTCTTCTTGTTCTTGTTCTTCTTCTTCTTCTTCTTCTTCTTCTTCTTCTTCTTCTTCTTCTTCTTCTTCTTCTTCTTCTTCTTCTTCTTCTTCTTCTTCTTCTCTTCTTCTCTTCCTCCTCGTCCTTGTCCATCTTGATACTGAGGATTGTAGTCAGAACCTTGCATAAGTGCTTATGTCACTATCTCCCAGGACCCCACTTGTATTTTTCCTTATAAGGACACTAATTATCTGGGTTTAACACCCCATCTTTAAGACCTCACTTAACTTCACATACTTCCTTAAGTGCCTGACTACAAACGTAGTCACACTGGAGGTTAGATCTTTAACATAGGACTTTAAGGGAAATAAAATTCATTATGAAACACTCACACAAGTATGAATTATTTATTGTTTCATTAAATGAAGAATTTTACATGCCATCTCATGGAACACAGTCAGTAGATGGACATTTTTCTGGCTTTCCATGTTGTGTTCATTACACAATAATCAATTCTCTGAGCTTTGATATCACTTCTTGCATCATCTGTCACTAGAGTTTTGCCATTTCCAATGCATTTCTTAGACCCATGACTTTTCCCAAGAGCCTTTAAAACATATATTGGCAATATTTTCCCTAATATTTGCCATGGTGTTAAATTCCATACTCACTCATGTCAGGAGCTGGTCTAGTGTCTGTTTTCTCGGTCACTGCTGCTATATATGGACCACATATTTCAGTACTTTTGAAAACTCATCCCTTTGCTTTCTTGGTAAGCCTGGGATGTGCCCAGTTAGGTTATACTGACATGTGATCTTCCCTATGGATCATATGCTTAACAGGGCAGAGGAATTAGGTCCTAAGTGTAGGACCTAAGGGTAGCCTGTGTCTTTTTCAAAAAGTCCTCTGTTACATTGTTAAATGAGAGGTTGGGGTGCATCCATCTCTGATGAGGAGTGTGACAGTTCTGTAGAGTTTAGGGGACTCTAGAATTTCAGTGTTGTTGAGTTTATTAACACAGATATCCTCTCTGAGGACTCGAATTTCCTGGCCACCTCCTGATCTCAGTACTACAGACTTCTGAGGCCAAGAACTCATACTCCTGTCAACATTTTCCCCCTCTGACAATAAATCCTTAGGCCTGGCCTTCAGCCCATCCTACCTCCTATTGGAGAAGGAAGTTTCTTTCTATGCTCCCTAAGATGCCCTTTGACTTTCAGAATTTGCCTTGACTTAGTACTTAATCACTTTTTACTTTTATTATCTTTCTCTAATACATCAGTGTCATCATCAACAGCAGCCATTGAATTCCACAGTTTTGAAATTGGTTGCTTTCTAAAGCTTCTCAAATGCTTCAGATACTGTGCCTACCTATGTGTCCCTTCCCACAAGTATCTCTTTCCAACTCACCACTACAAAAAACTAAAAAACCTGTGCCAATACAGTGATCCAGGAGCCATCAGAACTTCTGAAGCCAGCAGTAGAGCTTCACTGACAGTTGAGTCCGTAGAGAGGGTGATACAGCTCCAAAACCATGTTTTAACTCTGTATCTTGATGCTCAGTCTTAGGTCAACTTCCCTGAAAACAGTCTTTGAGTGAAAATTAGGATACAGGAGTCTCCTGAGTTGTGCCTTTGGAAGCTGTGCTGTAGGGGCATATTTGACTCTTTTTATTCTGCTTCCCCTCTCTCACTCTCCATCCCCTTCTTCTCTAGGTCCGCTTCCTATTTGGAAAGCATCCACAACCCTGGTTCCTGCTTTTATTTTATTTGTTAAAATTACTTATACTTTGGATTTAAAATATAGGGGCCAGGGAGATAGCCCCGTGGCACAAGTGCCTCCCTGGAAAGTGCAAGGTCGTGAGTTCAAACCCTGGACACCCCCCCCCCCAAAAAAAAAATTAAAATAAGTAAAAAAAATAAATATCATATAAGAGAAGGTGATGTTTGTATTTGCGCATCTGATTTATTTCACTTAACATCACGGTCTCAGAGGCAGCCACTTGCTTGTGCACCAGCCTTTTGCCTTCAGCCTCCAGGTTGTGGTATCTTTGGGATTGCAGTTAAGAAATTATATCCCAAACTGAAGGTAGTGAGTTAGTTTTCTGACATTTTCTTTTATCCTTTTGCCTATGTACTGCTCTTGCACTCTAGTGAATAAGTTCATTGTAGGTAAATAAACGACAAAACATCTCATTTGTCTAAACATCATGAAGCCTCATGTACTTAGCACCCCACACTTCGCAGTTGTTCCATTTACATTCCCCAGGTGGCGGTTGTGATTTTACAGAAGTTTGGAGCATAAAGGATTTTCAGGACAATAGAGCATCAATGCTAAGCCAGTTTTCAAAAAGAGATTAAGGAATATTAAGAATTACAAAATGTGTTATAGAAAATGAGGATCTGAGACTTTCCAGAAAAGTAAAAAATTGAAAAACCCAGAGTGAGTTACTTAAGAACTTGGCATGTCACATCCGTCCTTCCTTCCTTCCTTCCTTCCTTCCTTCCTTCCTTCCTTCCTTCCTTCCTTCCTT
>PVKN010035638.1:0-11602 GCA_004027915.1 Capromys pilorides | reverse complement strand
GGGCTCACAAAACTTCTACAAAACTTCTACAAAAACTTCAGTCAAATTCTAACTCCAGTAATTCTCAAACTTTCTAACGAAGTTGAAAGAGGAGTATCATTATGGAACCTACAATTACCCTAATTTCAAAACCAGACAAAGATCAACCAGAAAAGAGAACTGCAGATCAATTTCCCTAATAAATATGGATACAAAATTCCTCAATGAGATACGGGCAAACAGAATGCAATGAATAATCAAGAAAAACATATACCATGACAAAGTCATGAATGAAATGTCCCAGGGATGCAAGGATGGCTCAATATATACAAATCATTAAATGTACATCATATAACCAGAAGCAAGAATAAAAATCACATGACCTTTTGCTATCTGACAAGGTCAGTCAAATCTCCTCAGGATTTACCCTGGAACCATGTATAGTACCTTGGAGATCTTTTGTTAGTGTCAGCCATCTGGATGAGTCATGGCCCTTGCTTGACCAATTACTCTCCGTGAAAGCCTGAGAGAATTTTTTCTCTCTAGGTGACTCTCCTTAGGCACACTATATATCACTGATCACTTTCCTCTGTGGCCCCACAAAAAAAAAGTGGATATGTTGGGAGCCAAGGAAACTAGCAAATCGATCAAGTGTGTGTAGGCAGGACTTGACCTCAGTTACTAAAGCAAATAAGCTACCTCATTCCTGAGATAGACATCTTTTCTGGTTAAAGTCAGCTATTAGTCACTAGGAAACCTTGTGTCACATGTTTCTAACTTTGAAAAGTATAAATAAAATACCGTTTTGTTGTGGAAAAAAACCCCACATGATCATCTCAATACCTAAAAAGACAGCCTTTGATAAAATTCAACATCCTTTTATGATAAAAACACTGAAGAACCTGGGTGTGGTAACACATGCCTGTAGTCACAGTATTTGGGAGGATGAGGCAGGAAGATTGCTGTTAGTTCAAAGTCAGTCTATGTTACATAGTGAGTTTAAGACCAATTTAAACTACATAGTGAGACCCTACCTCAAAAGAACAGCAACAACAATAGAACCCTAGAAGCCAGGGGTGATGGCACAGAACATGGGAGGGTGAGGCAGGAGGATTGTTGTGAATTCCAGGCCCCCCTCCCAAAAAAGAGAGAGACTCTCAAAACCAAAAGAGTAAAACAAAATTAATGGTGTTGGGAAAATTTGTTTCCACTAAAATCAAAGCAAATCAAATAATTAAATGTTAAGATAAAAACAGTGAACCTGCTGGAAAATAACATAGGTGAAACTCTTGATGGTGCATGCCTATAATCTCAGCACTCGAGACTGAGGCGGGAGGTTTGCTGCAAGCTTGAGGGCAGCCTGGACTAAATAGTGAGTTCAAAACTAGCCTAAACTACATAGAGAGAGCCTATCTCAAAAGAAAAACAAAATCAAAACAAAAAATAGGTAAAAGTCTTGAAGTTGTAGGCCCAGGCAGAGTTTTTGGAAGGAACCCTGATTGCACATGAAATAGCCCAGAGATTCAACAATAGGATCATAACCAAGTAAAAAGCTACTGCGTAGCAAAAGAAACTATCAACAGGGTGAAAAGACAACCTACAGAATGGGAAGAGAATTCTGCCAGTGATTCCTCTATATCTAAAATATAAAAAGAGGGCCCCCCCCACCCCACCCCAGCACTGCAACGGCAATTGAAACTGGGCATGGTGACACATGCCTATAGTCCCAGCTTTTGGGAGGCTGTAAACAGGCAGATCACTATGAGTCTATGAGTCTGATTTAGTAGTGAGACCCTGAACACCCTGTAGACCCTTCCCTAAGATACAAAAAAAAAAAAAAAATAATAATAATAATAATATACATATAAAGAAATAAAAAAAACCTGAGATTCCCCAAAATAAAAGTGTCAATCAAAAATTGGACAAGAGAAATGAATAAACACCTTACAGAGGAAGTACGAATGATCACTAAATACATAAAGAAATGCTCATTGCTGACCATTAGAGAAAAGCAAATTAAAACTACCCTGAGCATCCATCTTACCCTAGAAAAAATGGCTATCCTCAAGAAAATAATAACAAATGCTGGAGAGGCTGCAGGCGGAAAAGGAGCCTTCTGCATTGCTGATGGGAAGGCAGACTAGTACAACCACTATGGAAAACACTGTGGAGATTCCTCACAAATCTGAACCTAGCAATTACATTTGAACCAGCTATGCTCTTTCTTGCATCTGAAAGAGTTAGAGCCATCATGTTACAGCAGTACATGCATGCCCATGTTTATGGCAGCACAATTCATAATAGCTGAATCTTGGAAGTGGCTTATATGTCTGTCCATCAACCAATGAATGGGTAATGAAAAGGTGGCATTTGCACACAACGGAGCGCTACTCTGACATAAAGAATAAACTTGTCATTTGTAGGAAAATGGATGCACTCTGAGGCCATAATGTTAAGTAAATTAGACACAAAAGCTTAACTATCACATGGCTTCTCTTATATGAACAAAATAAATAATAAATAACAAGAAGTAGGGAGACACAGTAGCTCTTTCTCAAAGGGAAAGGGGAAGAGATGGAAGGGGAAGGAGGGAAAGGGAAGAGATTAAAAAAAGAATCAAGGTGTGTCATGTACATGTACAAACTATACACAAAGAATATAAACATTATGTACTGTAAGTATATACCAATTGAAAAAAAGAAATGGAATCAAGAGATGGGAGGGAGGGACGGAGGAGAGCAAAGGAATTAAGAGGAATTAAGGATGTATTATGTACATGTACCAACTCCCCCTAAGAAATGTAAACTTCAGGGCCAGTGAGATAGTTCAGCAGACTAAGTGCCTGCTTAGGCAAGCATGGGGACTGTGGTTTGATGCCCCATACTGTATGACATGCTGGCCCCACCTGAGCTGGCTACTGGGACTGGGTGTAATGGCGCACGCCTGTAATTCCAGCACCAAGGAAGCTAAAAACAGAAGGATCACTATGAGTATGAGATGTATAGTAAGACTGTATACCAAATGCATAAATTTTTTTTTAAAAAAAGAAAAGAAATGTAACCTTCACTGGGTGTAGTGGCACATTCATGTAATCCCAGCACTCAGGAGGCTGAGACAGGAGGATCACTTTGAGTTCAAGCCCAGCCTAGGCTACAAAGTGAGTTCCAGGCCTGAACTGCAGAGCAAAACCCTGTCTCAAAAAGATAATAGAGAGAGGTGTAGTACATATCTATACCAAAAAAAATGATATTTTAATCACTTATTTAAATGATTTTTTAAAGGGACCCAGAAAAATGGTAGAATAATTGGAGCAGAGATGAGACCAGGAAGCAAACAAGGTGGAGGAGAGGTAGGAAAGAGAAAAGCCTAGAGAGAGGGCAGGTGGTGGCAGAGGCCCTGAGAGTCGTCACTGGGCAGAGATGACGCTGTCTTGGCTGCCTAGGCCCAGCTGACATTCTCACATCTGCCCATGTGTGCGGTGGACCTCTGGATTTCCTTAGAGAGTAGGGTGAAGAATGGGATCAGGGAGATCTTCAGGGGTCATAAAAAAGAAATATAAGGAAAGAGAATAAGCCAGGGACCCAGGCTCTCAGGCATTCAACCCTATTGGAGAAAAAGGAACCAAAAGGCAGCCTATGGGAGGACTCTCCTCTCCCTGCTCCTAGTAGCTTAATCACACACACACACACACACACACACACACACACACACACACACCCACCCCTGAGTTGAGGTTCCTGCTCAGGACTCACCTGTGTGAGTGGGCCAAGCAAGGGTAGGCTCTAAGTTACACTCCCCTGGAGAAGGTCAACCAAGGGACTACAACTATTCCAGAAAACCTGTCTCCCTGCGAGCAGAAGCCAAAGCTCAGCTCTCCTGCCTGGCTGCCTGCCATGGGCAGCAACAGCACCAAATAGCTTTCTGCAGAGGAACTTCGACTGCTTGCTGATGGTGTGGCATTTGAGGAGCTGCCACCCCGGGGCCCAGAGCCTCTGCTCGGTTCCTTCGAGGCTTCTTCCCAGCGCTCTCCTTTTGCTCCCTAGGAATTATCATCATCCCTTTGACTCCCAAACCACCCCACTGAACGAAGGTCCAGAGAGCACAGGGACTTGGTGCGGGTCACAAGCCTGAGCAGATGGTGGAAGTCAGTTCTCCTTTCAGGTTGGTTTTCCCACACCCCGGTGCATCCCTCTCAGCACTGCTCAGGAGCATGCCCTCAAGGGTTCCTCTGTCTCCCAAACCTGCCTGGGGAGGCGAGAAGGGAGCCAGAGGTTTCCTGTCTGGGCTGAGAGTGAAAGGGCTAAAAGAGGGAAGGAGGAAGGAGCAGCCAGCAGCCACAAAAGGCTTCAAAGGGTTCGGGCTTCTGCCAAACGGGCTGTGTGCAGTACAACCAAGTCTGGGCCAGGGCACCGGCCCAGCCCCCGCCCTGCGGCCAAGGCCATTCATTCTCTCTCCCCCTCCCAGGAGGACTAGCAGACCAGGGCATGGGACACAGCTTCCCTGCAACTCTGGGCCATGCCACCCAGGGTGAGCTCTGGGAAACCGCTCCTCCTCCTGCCACAGCCACAGTAGGCAGTAGGCAAAGTAGATCAGCTTTTTCTTGTCATTCAGCCTGTGGCAGGGCTTTAACTTAGATGTGGCTTCGCTGAATCACCGAAAATGAAAGAACTATAGATGGGAGCCTGGGTGGTGATGCTTGCTTGCCATTCCAGCCTTCAGAAGGCTGAGGCAGGAGGATCACCATAAAGTCAAGGCCGAACTACACAGCGAGACTTTGTCTCAAAAAAAGAAAAGAAAAGAAATGAAATGAAATATAGACCGAGGTCCATAAAAGGTCAGGGAGTGGTGAAGGCAGAACTCAAGATCTACTTAGGGGATGACCTTTTCCTCTAGGCTCTTGACTGAGTTAGAAACCACCTACAGCTGGAGAGAGTACACTCGCTTAGGGAAGAGTGAGGGAGACAAGCGCTGGCCTGCGCAGCATCTTGGGGGAGGCTGGTGGGCGATTCTGCAGTCTGGGGGATTCTGAGTCAGAGGCTAAGCCTATCGCTAGGGTTGTGTGGATAAACTTTACATTCACATCTAGGTCTCTGTGCTTGAGCCCTGGCACCCGCGGGATTCTTTGTGGCGTGCCTCCCAGTAGGCACCTGCAGGGGCCGAGTGCGCGTGCCCCGGGGAGCTGTCCCCATCAGGGAATCGTGCGTTCCAGCTCAGGGCTCCTAGTTCCGTGCCCGTTACTGGACACTGGGCTGCCCAGAGAAGCAACTGACCTTGGCGGGTATCAGAATGATGAGTGGCAGCAGCAGGAGCGGGCTGACGAATAAGATCGCGAAGGACTTGAACTTGGAGACATAGCTCAGCGCCGAAGCCATGGCACGGGAGCGAGCCTAGCGGGCAAGAAGAATGAGGGGCAGCGAGAGGCTCCGCGGATTTAAGAAGGGGCCGCGCTACCGCGGGATGGGGGGCGGCGATAACTCCGCCCCCCACGGCGGGCCTCCCTGCGGCCACGGGGCGGGGCCACTCCTTGGGTCGGTGGGACGCTGCACCTCCCCCCCAACTCCGCCTCCCGTCGGCTAAGAGAGGCACCGGCGGGCTCCGAGGCTTGGACCAGCCTGCTGGTGGCCGCCTGGGCCCCGGCACCTCACGACTCTCCAAGCCTCTCCTGAGCTGCCCGGGACAAGAGGGCCCTCCAGGGCTGCCAAGCGAGGCCCGGGCGTCGTTCGTGGGGTGCCACCTTTGGCGTGCAGACCCCACCCGCATCCTCACCTGCGCTTTCCCCGGCTCTGAAGGGGTCCCGGGTGAAAGCGTCCACCGGCCTCTGGGTGTCTCAGTTCCATCTCCCGAGCCTCTCCCCCTTTCATCGCCCTGCTTCTGCCCCGTACCACCCGGTCCCTGGGAGGTCCCTCGAAGAAGCGGTGACCACGCTCCGCGCCGGCCGCATCACCGCCGCCTCTTCCCCGGGCTGACCTGGCTTCCCCGCCACGCCCGCCTCGTTCCAGACACAGCACTCCTGAGCCCGCGCCCGGCCTCCCCGCCCAGCGCCCCCGGCCCGTTCTCCTCCGCGGACTGCGAGCGAGCCCAGGCCGCTGTCCTCGCAGTCTGCACGGCTCTCGTCCGCCCGCGGACACGCGCGCAGCCTGCCCCCTTCTGGCGGCCTCCTTGGCGCCCGCGGCGGCCGCGCTCCACAGCCGCAGGCTGTAACCGAGGACAGCAGGAGTCTACAGAGGAAGAGGCAGTGCTGAGGCCAAAACTGTACTGAGTACCTGTTCTCTGCTGAGTCCTGTTTGGAGCACTGGAGGCAGAAGAAGGTCAAGACACTGCCACGTCTATTGCTTTCTTCTTCCCTTGTCATCTGTCTGTTTTATTTCACAACTGTATTGCGAGAAGTCTTGTCCATGCCCATGGGGTAACCACAGCCTACTTCTTAGTGATTATATGCCACGTGCCCGAGTCCAGCATTTCCAGGCAGCCCTCCTGCCCATCAGAATGTCACCTCGTTGGGGATATGTTTTGCTTAGTTGGGCCTAACACTTCTGCACTGGACACACACAGGTTCCCCCCCACCTTATCGTTATCTCTTACATAATAAAGTCTAACTATTTACACAGCGTTTATTTTACATTAGGTATTATGATGCATTATACCTAATACTATAATTAGGCATTATAATGCAGAGATTAATTGTATGGGGAATTGCATAGGCTATATGCAGAACTGTGTTTTATCGAATACCACAGAGTTTAGTTCTCCTGAGAGTCCTGGAAGCGCTCACACTATGACCCCCACCACTAGTTTAGACAGCTAAGTTAGACATTAATGCACAATCAGAAGGGGACTATGGATCCTCAAGGAAATCAGTGGGGAAAATGTAGACTTAGAATTGCGGCTGGAGGTGCACGAAAGAAGGTGAGGCCTCAAGGATGCAGTGGCCAGGCCTACATGATTCCCTAAGGGATAAATAATCCCTTGAGGGGCTGGCAAGATGGTTCATCAGTCTAAAGCACCTGCTTAGGAAAGCTTAGGCAACTGCAAAGACAGTGGTTCAAACCCCAGCACCACATGCTGTGCCAGCCCCACCCCCAGGGCAGGCTGAGCTAACCATAATTAAAAAAAAAAAAAAAGAAAGAAAGAAAGAAACAAATCCCTTGAGATTATAATTAGTATCACTTAGTCCAGTAGGCCAAGACAGCTGTCTGTCACTCAGATAGGTGACCAGAGCATCTGGACCCGTCCCTTCCCACAAATTCCTTTGTTCTTTTAGTGTATCCTTGCTACTGTGACCTGCTTCTCTATTGGATCACTATTAGCCAGCAGCTATGCTTATAATTTGACCCCTATTGTATCTTCACTGTGACTTTGCTGTATAAGTTACCTGGACAAAGAGCCTTGACAGATACTCTCTTTGAGATCCTGCCTGGAAATTCAGGAGCTATTGCTCTCTACTTATTTCCAGTAAAACACTCCTAACTTCTTCCGTTGGTTTGAGACTTCATTTTTCAATGTTGTGGAACTACAAACTTGGCACATTTGACATCTAGCAGGTTGGGAATCATAGCTCTCCTATATGACCAATACCACAGAGAGGGACAGCTATATTTCCAGCCATTCACAGCCTATTTGGGTCTCAGAGCTTAAAACTCAACACACCTTAAACCAACTTTATAACTTTTCCTATGACCTGCAACCAAGGACACATACATTGCCCAAACCCCTCCTGCAATTTTCTATTTTATGTTCTCTCCTTTTGTAATTTTAAAATATTTATTTACTGAGACCAGATCTCACTATGAACCCCAGGGTGAACTCAAACTCACTGCGATCCTCCTGCCTCAGCCTTCCACATGCTGGGAGTGATACAAGTATGTATCACCAGGCCTGGTTTGGTTTGTAATTTGAATTTGCATAACCCTTACCTACTCATCCCCATTTTCCCAGGGCATTTTATCACTATTTTTTAATAGTTTAATGTACTTTAATAGTAAACTTAAGGGAACATCACAGAAAGACAGACAACATTAAAAACATCTATTAGCATGTAAGACAACTCAGCAAAGTATAGTGACTGGATAGAATCCACTGTATGATAAAAATGCTACAAACACCATTTGCTGTCAATAAGAAATTTACTTGTTTTTAAAAAATCCAAACGCTGGCATTTCCGAGAAAAATTTAACAATTTTTTTTTGTAATTGTTATAAAGTGTAAGTGCCGCAACTTGCTCATTGAACCATTTTTGACTTGCATTAGTGCTTTACATCCCACACGAAGATAAAAATTCACACACAAATGAAAATGGCAAGTGCCAATATCTGATTTCTGTTCCCTATTTTCCCCTTGCAATCACATACTTTGGTACCTTAGCACTAGATACCTTAGCACTTAGATGCTTAGGTATCGCTGTACTCTGGAAGTGCAGATCAGTTTTGAAGTCCTGAGCAATTTCTCGAACCAGACGCTGGAAAGGAAGTTGGCGAGTCAGAAGCTCAGGGGAGGTCTGACAACGTGTAATTTCTTGGAGCGCCACAGTCCCAGGCTTGGAACAATGAGGTTTCTTCACCCCTCCAGTAGAAGACGCACTCTTATGAGCAGCTTTTGCAGCCAGTTGTTTCCTGGGCGCTTTACCACAGATGGATTTACAAGCAGCCTGCTTGGTACGAGCCATGGTACAGGACCCTTCTCCTTTGGCTGGAGCTCCGAGAGCAAGAGGCAGCACTGGCTGCAGAGAGCAATGGCAGCTCGGCGGCAGCTGTGAACACAATTCACAATTTGTAGTTATGTATTTGTTGATGTGATTCTCATTTAATGTCAATTTTATTTATATTGTATTCCAGCCAGTATCTTTTGCGGTGCCTGATTTGAGGTGTGCACTTAAAACTTTCTCTCTGGGATGTATAAATGAGCACAAACAAACCATTTCAATACATAACACAATTGCTTTAAGGGGTGGGCACAACAAAGAGCACCTGCTCTGGGGCTAGACCGCTGGATCCCTATCTTGACCTTGTCTCAGCCGGGCTGTGAGCCTAGGCAAGTTGCCCTCTCTAATCTCATTTTCTCCTAAGTGGAGAGAATAGTACCAACTTTGATTTCTTTTTTTTTTTTTTTTTTTTTTTGAGAGGGGGGGAGGGCAACAGGGTATTCAGGGTCTCACTACTAGATCGGACTCATAGTGATCTGCCTGTTTACAGCCTCCCAAGAGCTGGGATTACAGGCGCGCGCCACCACGCCCAGTCTCAATTTCCTTCTCTGCGCACTCCAGGGGCCAGGCCAGCACCGCAAACCCAGTAAACCCCTGGCCCCTGCGCCTGCCTGCAGGTGCGTTAATATGCTGAGCTATTTGGCCAACCCACCAACTTTGATTTCAAATGATTGTTTTGAAGACTACATAAACTATTATCGTTCCAAGAATGCTGAACAGTGCTTTGGTAAGTAGACATCAGTGAAGATTTGCTCTTGCAGTTATACACAACATACGTGGGTGGCAGGGGCCTCGGAAGAAGGATCCACAAGTCTGCCTAGAGCAGTGGGGGCAGGCTTCCCAAAGATGATGGCGTGTGAGCGGACACTTCAAGGCTAAGTTAAAATGTGGCAGGTAGCAGTAAAGGGTAGCTGAAAAACAAGAAAGAAAACATTCAAGAAAGCTCACGGGTGGGGCTGGGGAGATAGCTTTGTAGTACAAGTGCCTGCCTGGCAAGTGCAAGGTCATGAGTTCAAACCCCAGTCCCACAAAAAAAAGAAAAGCAAGAAAGCTCAGGGGTGCTAGAAAGGGAGTGACAACCACAAAAAAGCTACATAAATAGAGAAGGTATACCAAGTTCATGGATAAAACAACCAAATGTAGAAATAGCCATCCTTTCCAAATTTATCTATAAATTCTATTTAATTCCAATTAAAATCCTAGCAGGACTTTTATACAGCAAGCCTGAAGTTCAAGCAGAGTAGCAAAGAGTCAAACATAGTTGAAAAACTTTTGGAAAAGGGTGAACAGGTTGGGGAATTGCTATTAGACTTCAATAATGATGAAACTATGATAATTGGTGTAATCACTAATGACATGAATATAGAAAGTTAGGAAGGTACAGGGCCAGCCTGATAGCTCAGTGGACTAAAACACCTGGGTAGGCAGAGTGCAGTGGCCAGGGTTTAATCTCCAGCAAGCACACTGAGACAATGATTGAGACTGGGCATGGTGGCACACACCTGTAATCCCAGCACTTGGAGGCTGCAAACAGGAGAATCACTACAAGTTTGATCTACATAGTGAGACCCTATAGACCCTGTCCTCAATACAGAAAAAAAAGTCTGAGAACAGACTGTATTTCATTATAACACGTCAAAATAATGCACTTGAGAAATTGCATTTGCTACTTTACCCTAGCATATGCTACAGTATTACTCTATATAAGATATTGATAAATTATCATAAAGTGTAGAAACTGTGTTGCATCATTATAATTTTTCTTAATGTAGTATGACTGTTTTAGCAACCTACCACTAGGCTATGCTCAGTATATTTTTTCTTAGTTTTAAAAATAATACTGCTTTCTGGGATCCTTTCTGTTTCTCTTAGACACTTTTCTTGCTTCAAATAAATTCTTCCTACTCTTAAGTTTTAACAAAATATAAATCTAAATTTTGGAAAGTATTTCAACTAAAAACAAATTGCTACCTAATTAAAATATGTTAGTGATGTATATGAAATTGTTGGGGGGTAGTTATAATGGCTTATAATATATAATTGTGTGAAACACCTTTCATTCATGCTTGAATCATTTAATATCATTTTAATCTCAAAACTGACATAGTTAAAGCCTAATTCTTGGTAAAAGAATTTTAAAATATTGTGTTTTTCTTTAACTTGATTTCAGTTTCAACTTGAAGTCGTTACTTCCTGATCAGAATTGAGATTACGTGCAATTTGAGTTTTGGGAAATGTGTCAGTCCATGGATGAATTCTAAAAATAGAAATGGAGGGCCAAGGAGATAGCTTGGCAGTCTAAACACCTGCCTGAAAAGCAGAAGGACCCAGGTTTGAGCCCTGGTACTGCATGCAGTATGGGCCCCAGAACCCCAGCCACCAAGATGACCACTGAAACTGAGTGTTGGAGTGCACACCTGAAATCTCAGCACTGGGGAGGCTGAGTCAGGAGGATCACTACAAGTCCAATCTGTATACTGAGACCCTGTACCAAATACATAAATTAAAATAAAAAAAAAGAAAAATAAATGGAGGGCCAGGGATATAGCTCAGTGCAGGAGGTCTGCCTGGTAAGCATTAGGTCCTAAGTTCAATTCCCAGCACCAAAAACATAAAAATAGAAATGGAGATGTTGAAAGAAATAGGAATGAGAATTTTCTTGGATGCAGTGAAGTAGCAGATGTGATTACTCAAAAATCAGACTTCAGATAATATACAAACACAGTAAAAAGTTTTTCAAATCCACAAAATTCCAAGTACAACCAAACTGGAGTTTAAAGCAAAACACTGAGGCTCTGCAAAGTCCCGTATGCCATTTTACATCTTTTGTGAAGTAGTGATTCACAAGACCATCTATTGAGCAAAAGTATCAGTTGATGAAAGAGCTTCTAAAACTGTGCCCATTGTTTGCAAAAAAAAAAAAAA
>PVKN010035637.1:0-11594 GCA_004027915.1 Capromys pilorides | reverse complement strand
ACCCTGTCAGGTGTTTTCAGAGCCTGGTGCTCCCGGGGGAGGTAGGGCTGAGACAGTCCTGTCCTGAAATGAGTCTCCAGGGAATATCTGCTTTTCTCTCTGGCTCTAGACGTGACTAAATTGTCCTAAACATCTAAGGGCCTCCTGTTATCTTAAATGTCTCTGGGGAATGAAATCTATAACCCTCACCTACCTGTGCTGATCACAAATAGCCACTCTATTTCCTTTGTGTCCACCTTGGATCTTTTTGTTACAAAGAATGAAAGAAAGAAGAAAGAGCTTCTCCGCCTTTTGGCTAAGATCAAATGCAGAAAAAAAAAGATGGAAAGAAGTGAAAGATAAAGAAGTTCGACAAAGGACGTGTTTTCACAAATTTAATGGGAAAAATAAGCAAAGAGGGACTTCTCAAGGAAGGAAGCACGCTAGGGACTTAACTGCGGTTATTGCCTTAGTTCCCAACCTTCCTCATCAGAACTGACAGGCCAAGTAGGAAGGAACGGAGGCCCCTGCATTGTCCAGAGCCCTCTGCCACCTCCTAAGGCAGCGAAGCCTCCCACACACCCAGGCAGCCAGGCGGCCTTGACACGGGCACGGGGAGCCGGGGAGCAAGCGGAAGCCATGGAGCTTCGTGTTTTGCCCAAAGTTCCTGGACAAAGAACCAGAGCCTCAGCTGTCTTGATCCCCAGAAGTAAGCAAATCTGTATGCCAAAGTCACACTGAAGCTGAGTATGGCGGCCAGAAGAAAAAAGCCATGAGCCATGTTACGCCTGCAAACTACAGATGGATCCAGTTTATCCGGGTGTTCCACGATTCAGTGTCGAGACCCAGGTTCCCACGCTCAGGAGCACCAGAAGCAGAAAGAAACGCCGCGGTAGGGACTTTCCTAAGCGCACACGCAAAGCCCCAGGGGGTTTCTGCCCGCTGACCCTGGGCAGACTCTGAGCAGCCCTGTGGCACTGCGTTTGCCCTGCTCAGGCCTTTGTGTGGCGCTGACCCAGCTGACCGCAGTGGAGTCACTGCCAGGAGCAGGGGGGTCTAGGGACAGATGCCCTGATCTTGGTCTCTTGGGAGATGCTGATCCAGGTTCAGTTTGGAAAGCATAGACATTGCTGATTTACCATGCGTCTCTATCCTAAAACCTCCGAAAGTGGAGGCCCTGGCTGCACTCCCTCCTAATCCAATTCTGCATATAACCCTTTCACTTGGTAGGGAGGGGAGGCGACTGGTGGATTCAGGTGTCTTGACCTATCAGCCATCCCTAAACCTAGCTTTTGGCCACAGTCAGGATTTTTTTCTCACAGTGCTGGTGATGAAACACAGGGCCTCATATAGGCTAGGCGAGGGCTCTGCCTCTGGGCTACAGGGCCAGCTCTGGCCAGGTGATATTAATTCAACCAGATGCAGCAGCTAGCTGGGAGTGGTGGCACACGCCTGTAATCCCAGCATTTGGGAGGCTGAGGCAGGAGGATCGATGTGACTTCGAGACCAGCCTGGGCTACAAAACCAAGCTCAAGGCCAGCCTCAACCGCATAGCAAGACCCTGTCTCAAAAAGACAAAAAACAAACAAACAAACAAAAACAGATGCAACAGCTAGAAACTAGAGCTTAGGCTGCGTGAGCTCCTTACTTACAGTGTCACAAGGGGTAAATGTCCCATGTCCACATGCACAGTCCCCAAGACCTGATGCAGGCCCTGTGGTGCACTCTGTTCTTGGATTTCATGGTCCCTCTCCCACAACAGGTAAGATCCCTCTTAGGCTGGGGGGAATGTGGCTCAGGGCTAGAGTGCTTACCTAGCATGCATGATGCCCTGGGTTCAATCCCAAGTACTAAGAAGTCTCCCTTTGACCGGGGGCATCTCTCTGTACAAGTCACAGTCAGGGAGACCTAAGGTGGCTCAAGGCCATTCCCTCCACCTCTGTCCTCTGAGATCTTGCCACAGACCCTAGGTGACATCTTTGAGTGAGGCAGACACTGAGCTGCTGTTCCTTCCCCTGCTTCCTCAGTGGTCACACCTGGGAGAGGGGCAAGACGACCCTGCCTGCTCTGTGGGGAGTGGAGTCCACTTCCTACCTCCTGCCCTGCCACGCGTGCGGCCCTTACCCCTTCTGGTGTGAGGTCCCTGTGCCTTCCTGGGCCAAATGAAACTGGCAGCATCAGTGTGCCAGTGCCACACCGAGTCTGGGGACAGGACCTTTGAATGGCTGAAAATATGCCATTTAAGTTGAAAGTATTAAGGGGCTAGGGAGATAGCTCCATGGCACAAGTGCCTGCCTGGCAAGTGCAAGGTTGAGTTTAAACCCTGGTCCCGCAAAAATAAATAAATAAGTTGAAAGTATTTTATGTGGCCACCTTTCCACATAAAATAAAAGTGTGAAAGTTGCTTACTAATGAGACTTCAATCCTGTGAATAAGAGGCTGGAAGAGCAAACCGAGAGAGTTCAGAAGCTTGGTTCGTAGCAGTAGGGAGCGCGCCCTACGTAGCAGCAGGGCCATCTGGTTGCCTTTTCAGTGCTGGGTCTCAAGCCCAGGGCTCACACATGCTAGGCATGGGCTCTGCTGTTGGAGTCCCTTCCTGGTTCTCATTTCGGCCCAAGAAGTCTAAATCTATAATCTCAGAAATATGTTATTGGAATTCCACCAAGTTAATTCCAATCTACCAAGCTCAATGCAACCCACGGTGAAAACAAAGTCATGAAGACATATATGTATAATTATTAGGGAGCCAAGGGGCTCTAAGTCCAACCATGAAAATGGCTTCTGGAACAAAGAGGATGACCCAGGGCTGCACTTGGGCTTTATTCATTGGAGAAGGGGGAGTGGCTTGCAAAAAGGAATTTGGGGAAGGTGAGCTCTGAAAGGAATTGTGGGAAGAAGGTGAGCACTGTGAGCTGGGCTAGGCAGAAGGCCTGCATTCACCTTCGCCATATTCAGAGAGGATATGCAGAGGAAGTAATTTGCATTATGCTATTGAGATCCATATCTAATGTTTCGGGGGACTGGTGCTTCAGCTCTGATATGTAATCTTTCAAGCCCCAGGAACTCGTAGTCTCTGTCTCAAGGCTAGATCCCAGCCGATAGCGTGGGGCACTGGCTGTTCGTCCTGTCATTTTTCCTCCGTGTGCCGCTTTCAGAAATTACCACCAACACCTCGGCTAGACCAATACACACTGCTTAAGGCCAGTTGAAAGGATAGCGAGAAGTCCTAGCCAGCTCCGTACATTTCAGTATGAGGAAATAGGGTCAGACTCAGCCAAAATGGAGACAGTCACTCTTCTTTCTTTGTTTTGCGGGACCGGGGTTCAAATTCATGACCTTACCGAGTGTGGTGGCACATGTCTGTAATCCCAGCACCTGGGAGGCTGAGGCAGGAGGATCAGTTTGAGTTCAAGACCAGCCTGGGCAAACAAGTGAGCTCAAGGCCAGCCTGAACTGCATAGTGAGACCCTGTCTCAAAAGACAAAAAACAAAAAACAAATTCATGACCTTCCAGTCAGGTACTTATGCCACGGAACTATTTCCCAGGCCCCTAGTTGCTCTTCTTTCAAGGAGAGCAGCTCAGGTAATTCTCCACACTGTACTGCTCAGCTACTTCCCCTACTAGCACTTCAGAACTGTTTTTTTTTTTCTCTCATAGATAACAAGATAAAGGGTTTTTTTTTTTTTTGGTCTTTTTGAGACAGGGTCTTGCTATGCAGTTCAGGCTGGCCTTGAGCTCACTTTTGTAGCCCAGGCTGATCTCAAACTCTCACTGATCTTCCTGCTTCAGCCTCCCAAGTGCTGGGATTACAGGCATGTGCCACTCTGCTGGGCTGATAAAGTATTGTCTAACAGGAAAAAAACTGAGGTACACAATAACATAAAATAAACAAGTACTGGCTGGGCGTAGTAGTGTATGCCTATGATTCTAGCGGGGGTGGGGGGGCTGGGGCAGGAGGATCATGGTGAGTTTGAGGCCAGCCTGAGCTACATATCGAGACCTTGTCTCAAAAAGACAAAATTAGTAAATAACATGAACGAGTTCAGCTTTTTTTAAAGTTCAGTTTTTGTAAGAAAATCATCTCAGACCTTAAAAAAAGGAGAAAAGAGACACAATAATCAGTACCACATAAGTCTGTTCATATAAATTTCAAAATCAGTGCTGGCTTCGGCAGCACATATACTAAAATTGGAGGGACACAGAGGAGATTAGCAGGGCCCCTGCACAGGGATGACGCAAATTCAGGAAGCATCCCATATTTTTTCATAAACAAAACAAAATTTCAAAATCAAGGCTTTAAACAGTTCAGCCTATAAAACACCCATCTCTGGCGCTGGAAAGAAACCATGAGAAAGCGCTCACAACTGAGAATGTCAGGGAATAGGATGGAAAGTTTCATTATTTAGCTAATTTCCTTTAGGGTTGAAAATTTTTTAAATGAAAGGGTAGGAAAGGGTTAAAGGCCAGCCCAAGCTGAGGAGCAGTGACATGGGTAGTAAACCATAGGGAAAATCACCATCACAATCTGGCACCGTGCAGACGCAGGAAGCTCGAGCTCGGGCAGTGAGACAGCCTGGCGTGGGCCGGGCGCGGCAGCTGCTCCCGCGCTTGCACGAGTTTCCTTCAGAATTACTCACTGCACAGACATGTGAACCCCGCACATGCTTGGATGTGTACTTCACAAGAGGAACAATGCACAAGCTGAGAAAAATTCCTACACTTGGTAGGCGTTATTTTTAAGGAATAGACTTAGGCTTTGTAACAAGTAAACATAAGTAAGGGCTCCTGGCTAAGCGGACCTTTTTTTAAACTTGAGACCAATCATCAAAAGGTATTTTCTATGGACTTTTTTTTTTTTTTTTTAAGATAGGGTCTAAGGGCCAGCCAGATAATTCAGCGAACTGAAGCAGCCAGGGTTTGATCCCCAGTGTGTTGGGCCAGCCACGCCTCCAGGGTGTCCCGAGACTGGGATTGGACTGGGCATGGTGGATTGGGGAGGGGCTGAAAATAGGAGAATCACCACGAGTCCAATCTACATAGTGAGATCCTGTAGACCCTGTACTAAATACATAAAAAAAAGATGGGGGTTTACTATATAGTTCAGACTGGCTTTGAATTCACTTTGTAGCCCAAGCCGGCCTTGAACTCACAGCATTCCTGCTGCCTCAGCCTCCCCAGTGCTGGGATCACAGGCGCATGTCACCACAGCTGGCCTAGATTTGGTCCTTATACAAGCACCAAACTCTGGATCTTACTAATTTTGACATTAGGTAGTACATTCTTCTAAGTCATTTCCACAAACTTCAGATGACACCGCAATTTTATCTGCTTTTTGACAGGTATCCTAGTATATGCAACTTAAAATTTCGTCTTGAGACAGCTCTGGATGAAAGTTTATTTTATTTTATTTATTATATATAGTATATAATATAAATATAAAATATATATATATATATATATATATATAATTTTTTTCCCCCAGAACCAGGAATTGAACTCAGGACCTTGCACTTGCCAGGCAGGCACTTGTGCCCCTCAGCTATCTCCCTGGCCTCAAAAGTTTTATACTTATGTAAATATCATGCCTAGTTTACATTGTTTATGACTTTTGTCTATTTCCTACAGCTTTTTCTGGTTTCCTCATTCGGATTTCACAGGTTTTTTGTGACACCATCAAAGGCCAATGGTGATCACACTTTCACACTCCTAGACTGACTTTTTTTTTTTTAATGTATTTAATACAGAGTCCACAGGGTCTCACTACATGGATTGAACTTGTAGTGATCCTCCTGTTTTCAGCCTCCCAAGTACTGGGCTTACAGGTGCGTGTCACCATGCCCAGTCTCAGTCGCTGCCCCAGGGCCCTGCGTCTGCCTGAGCAGGTGTTTTAATCCTCTGAGCTACCTGGCCAGCCCCCTGGTTCTTTATTAAACAGAATCACCACTTCTTTCTTATCATGTTTTGCACAGACTTCAAGTTCATAGCCCCAGAGTCTACACATGATGTGATAAGAATCATTTATAGGGCTGGTGAGATGGCTCAGCTGTCTAAAGCACGTGTGTTGAGAAGTTTAGGCCACCGAAGGGACCGTGACTCTATCCCAGGCCCCACATGTTGCGCCGCCCCCCACCCCCCAGGGAAGGCTGAGCCGGCCATAACACAAACAAGTACGTAATGTGGTTGAAGAAAATAAAATAAACTTAAAAAAAAGAAGAAAAATAAAATATACTTTAAAAAAAAAAAAAAAAGAATCGTTTGTAATGTTTTTATTTTTTTGTGGAACCTGTGATTGAACTCAGGCCTTTGCGCTTGCCAGACGTGCGCTTATTCTACTGAGCTATCTCCCCAGCCCCTCCTTTGTGGCCTTATATAAATGTTTAACATACTTTTCAGGGTTTTTTTTGTTTTTTTTTGTTTTTTTTGGTGCTGGGAATCAGACTTGACCTTATGCTTGCCAGGCAGGCACTCTACCACTGCTGTGGACTTCGGGCAGGGTGGGAGTTACCCCTTCGGTATTTAGTTTCTTTTTTTGTTTTATTTTTTAGAGTTTTGTTTATGTAGTCTTGGCTGATCTTGAACTCACTGTGCAGCCCCCAGCTGGCCCCAAACTCCCAGCAGCTTTCCTGCCTCAGCTTCCCAAGTGCTGGAGTTGCGGATAGGAGTTGCAGATAGATACCATGCCCCGGTAGTTACCATTGTCCTGGGCGAGGCTCTCCCCACCCCACCCCTTCAGGACGCATCTAGGTACACTAGGTACGTTTCTTGCATATTTGCCTCCTGTTAGCCCTGAATGCCTTCTTTGGTTGTTGACTTTAGTGCCTTAAGCCAGGTGCTCCTGTCCTGTGACAGTTCTGTCATTCTCAGGACAGCGAGATGGGGAAGGTCACTGTACACACCTCCAGACTGGGAAGCAAATGATACCTCTTACTTCGGGTGACTACATTCTTTAATTACCCAGAAGCCCACAGAGGAACCAGAATTGGCTCTGGAGGCAGCGCTAATTACAGGCTGTGTGAGGAGAAGGAAGTTACTTGGTCTCTCTGAGTCTTCCTTTTCTGCATCTGACGTATATGAATAATGAGACCTGCCTAGCAGAAGCGCTGAGAGGATTACACGTCAGGCAGCTGGCATACAGAAGTATGCAGTAAATGATCCCTCTAATTTCCCTGCTTCCTCCAGGATAATCCTCAAGTATGCAAAACAGGCAGCTGCCTGGGAGTGAGTCAGGCCCAACACGCAGTTGCTCCCCAGCCAGTGTCCCATGGTGACTTTTTCTTAAAGGATGGAAAGGTTTATTTAGGTCACAGCTTGTGGAGGTTTCAGTCCACACAGGCTCCAAGGCAGAACAGCACACAGCAGAGGGCAACAGTTCATGGCAGCCTCCACTGTGACTTTTGTCATGATTTTTGCCTTAGTAGTCAGCCAGCTAGGGTAAGGCAGCCCCTAACTGTGTTCCCCTCCCCACACAATTTAAACTAATAACTGCAAGGTCCTCAGTTTGATACCTGGTACAAAAAAGAAAAACCATAAAATAATAAACAGGGGAGCCGAGCGTGGTGACACATGCCTGTAATCTCAGCCTGGGCCACAAAAGTGAGCTCAAGGCCAGCCTGAATCACACAGTGAAACCCTGTCTCAAAAAGACAAAAATAAATAAATAAGTAAATAAATAAAATAAAATAAATAAATCCTGTACCAAATGGGGCAGCAGGTCAAGTCACGTAGCAAGTGGGCAAGAATACTGAACAGGGTCTCTTCCTGTTGGGCTTGGGCTGGTGACTCTTTCAAGGTGATTGATGCTTATTTAGCTTATATCAATCCCTGATGCCCGTCCTTAAGGAAGTACTAGCTGCATTTGTTTACTCTTGTCTTGAGATCTGGCCCACGGTGGAGGAATGTCTGTCCCTAGCTGTAAAGTCACCTTGTCTTCCATGTTGTCCTTGAGGGCCTGGCCCTGTCTGACTGCCTATATTTCTACCTAATTCAACAATCCCAGCTAGTAATCTCAGCTGAGGCAGGCGCCTGAAGGTTCTGGGCCAGCCTTTACAACCCATCAAGACCCTGCCACAAAATAAAAAAATACAAAGGACCGAGAGTGTAGTTCAGTAGCAGAGCGCTTGCCTAGCATGAATGCGGCCTGGGTTCAAGCCCTCGCAACGCACACAAGCCACGCCAACTTAAGTCTTCCCAAAACTACCCAAGGGAGGACTCTCGCGCTCAGCTTGTGACTGTCCAGACTGGTTTTTGCCATCAATCTACTGTTCTTTTTTTCTTTCTTTTTTTTTCTTTTTTTTTTTTTTTGCATTTAGTGCAGGGTCTACAGGGTCCCAAGTGCTGGGATTATAGACATTGCAGCATGCCCCGGGGGCGGGGCCAGCACAGCACATGGGGATCGAACTCCAGCCACTGTATTCTGCCTAAGCCGGCACTTTAGTCTACTGAGCTACCTGGCTGGCCCCACTGCCCAATTTTTGAGTCAGCCTGAGGGCCAAGACATGTGGCTAAGAACTGATTAGACAGCGACACCATGCGGTGAAATTTAGAAGTGCAGATCACCCCTGCTTAGGTATTGACTCCAGATGAAGCATTTCAGCGTCCATTGGGCCGTATTTCCTGTCAGATGAGCAGATTGGTCTTTTTACAACATATTTGCCAAGTTAACGAAGTAAAATGAGGGTGCTGAGCATGGTGGTGCATGCCTGTAATCCTAGCACTTGGGAAGCTGAGGCAGGAGGATTGGTGGGAGTTCGAGACCAGCGTGTGCTGCAAAAGTGAGCTCAAGGCCAGAGTGAACTGCAGAGTGAGACCCTGTGTCAAAAAAAAAAAAAAAAAAAAAAAAAAAAAAAAAAAAAAAAAAAAAAAAAAAAAAAAAAAAAAAAAAAAAAGAAAGAAAGAAAGAAAAGAAAAAGAAAAAGAAAGAAAAGAAAATGAAGAAGTAAATATAACATCTGATAAGTGTGAGTGGAATTATTTCCTACTTTTTTTATTAATTGAAGTTATACTGTTGTAGACAGCTGAATTAGATAGAAATATTATAGGCAGTCAGACAGGACCTGGCCCTCAAGGACGATATGGAAGACAAGGTGACTTTCCAACTAGAGACGGACGCTCCTCCACCGTGGGCCAGGTCTCAAGACAAGAGTAAATAAATATAGCTACATACTTCCCCAGGGATGGGCATCAGGGATTGATACTCTAAGTAGGTGTCAGTCACCTTGAAAGACCCTAGAAAGAGTCTCGAGCCCAAGCTCAATAGGTGGTGTTCTATGTGACTTGCCTTCCCATTGGATCCCAATTTTAATGTATTTTACCTGAGCAATGGTGCTTGTAATCTCATTGGTTGACCATAGTCTTTGTCCCACCTCATACCCACCGAAGCAAGTTCCCATGGCTTCTCCTCTATAAAAGTCCCTAGAAGCAACAGCTTCTGGGGGACACCCACTTGGGACCCCCCCCCCCTCGGGTCCCTCTCTCCAACAGGAGCTTTCTTTCTCTCAATAAATGTTCTGCTCATTACCTCCATTTGTTCCTAAAATTCATTCTTCGGTTTTAGAGAACACGAACTCATCCCAGGTACTTTTCAGGTTGGGGATCGGTTTTCCCTATATTATCTGGAGGTTCCCTATTGGAGGTCATCCACCCCAGATCAGTTTTTTCTCCCTGCATCAATACTGAGAAAAACACTGGAAAATAAATCCCAGGAGTGCAAAAACTAGAGGGAAAATTATGGAATGCATCCTGATTCATCCAGCAATATTTGCTACAATGAGTCCATTTCAAGGCAGATTCCCAAGATTTTACTGCTTGTAAAGGAAATCTTTATGAGAGGAGTCTGATTTTGAGAAATGATCTGTGGAACTACGCTGGTTTGTAAAGTGAGAATCCAGATCCTCCGCTTCTGCCATGGCAGCTGGTGGCGGCCGCGCTGGCCTGCTGGTCTTCCAACCGCAAGCCTTCCTTTCGATGTAGAGTGTGCTGGCTTAGCTTTTGACTTCCATTCGAGGTCATGCTTTTCGTCTGCGCATGTCTTCTCTTAGAAGCTTTCTTTTCTTCGGCCATTAGAAGTCGAGCTATTTCCTCATCCTGGGCTACTTGAGCTACTCTCATGTCTTCCTGGGCAGCCAGAATCTCTTCTTGCTGGCAGTTTCAACGTTGGACCCATTCCTGATCTCTGTGGGTCACTTGTGACGGAGCACATGCAGCTCCTTTCGTCACCCTCGGTTTCACTCCTCCATCTTCATAGTAGTAACTGCCCATAAACATTGGCTCCCCAGACTTCTGGAATATACATATATTATGGCCGGCTCAGCCTGTCCTAGGGGTGGGGCTGGCGCAGCATGTGGTACCAGGAATCAAACCGAGGTCCCTGCAGTTGCCTAAACTTCCCTAAGCAGGCGCTTTAGACTGCTGAGCCATCTCGCCAGCCCCTGGAATGTGTTTCTTTTGCTTTTTTTCCTTCTTGTAACTCCTTTTCTTGTAAAAGACGAGTTATGTCCTCATCTTTCTTCTCCTGAATGTGCCATCTCTCGGCCTTAATAGCCAACTTCTCTTAAATTTCCTGAGCAATTTCACAGGCCTGTTGTTCTAGGTCTATATAATGTTTCTGGAGCTGAGCCTGTGGTTTCATTTTTTTTTTTTTTTTTCGGTACAGGGGATTGAACTCAGGACCCTGCGCTTGCCAGGCAAGCACTTATTCTACTGAGCTCTCTCCCCTGCCCTCAGACCTTCTTCTTGGAGTTGTTTCATCACCTGGAGATCATGCTGGACCAAATGGTTCCTCCGAATGTTTGATGTCAAATGATGCTCAATCTCTTGTTCCTGCAGGTTGTGAGCCAGGACAGTGAAATCTCTGAAATCTCGGCATACTTCCTTCATGCCGGGCAGATTGGACTGGTCCCGGCCGCTGCCCGCTCAGAGCCACAGTGCTGCCGGGTGCAGACAAAAGGGCCGGCGACGGCGACGGCGGCCATCCCCCGGCACCAGCTCAGCGGCCCAGAGGCCCCGCCATAACCACCTCCGCGCTCCGCCTATTTCCTACTTTACAAACCTGTCTGTCCTTCCTCGCTATGTGGTTCAGGCCGGCCTTGAACTTTGTAGCCCAGGCTGTTCTCGAACTAGCAATGATCTTCCTGTGCTGGGTTTACAGGTGTTCGCCATCGCTCCTGGCTGGGAAGTTTCCGGATGCTCACATGGTCACTCCTTAAGAGCTGCACGGGGGCTTTCTGGTTAGCTCAGTGGGTTAAGCGCCTGCATGGGCAATCCCAGTCAGGCACAGGGAATGGAGGTTCAATTCCCAAACCCACCCGTAAGGCAGCCTGAGCCAGCTAAACAACAATAACAAAAAAACCTTCTAGACTTTTGGCCTGGGAGATAGCTGAGTGGAATAAGTGCTTGCCTGGCAAGTGGAAGGACCTGAGTTCAATCCCTGTCACCACACACACACACACACACACACACACACACACAGAAAGCTGCCGACGGCCAGGCACAGTAGTGAATGCCTATAGTTACAGGTACTTGGGAGACTGAGGTAGGAGGAGCAAAAGTCTCAGGCTGGCCAAGACCCTCTCTCAAAATTTAAAAAATAAAAAAAAAAAAAGCCAGGAATGCAGCT